>PVKA01009590.1:0-67783 GCA_004027165.1 Ctenomys sociabilis | reverse complement strand
TTCATATTTCGTTGGCTGTTATCGGCTTATTGAGAGTTGTTATATCTTCTTGATTCAGTATTGGTAATTTGTACCTTTCGAGGAATCTGTCCATTTCTTCTGTGTCTTCTATTCTGTGAGTGTAAAGATTGTGAAAGTAACTATTGATAATCTTCTGAATTTCCGCTGGGTCTGTGGTGATTTCACCCTTTTCATTCCTATCATTTGTACTTGAATTTTCTTTTGCCTCTTTTTGATGAGGTTGGCAAGAGGCTTAGCAACTTAATTTAGTTTTTCAAACAACCCACTTTTTGATTTGTGGATTCTTTGAACTGTTTTCTTCATCTCAATTGAATTAATTTCTGCTCTAATCTTTATGATTTCTTCCTGTCTTTGCGCTCTGGGTTTTGTTTGCTCTTGTTTTTCTAGTTGTCGGAGGTGCAACATTAGGGTGCTAATTTGTTCCTGTTCTGTTTTCCTAATGTGTGAATTCATAGCTATGATTTTCCCTCTAAGAACTTCTTTCACACATCCCATAAATTCCAGTTAGTTGTACTTGAATTTTCATTGAATTGTAGATATTGTTGAATTACTTGTTGAATTTCTTCTGCGACCCTTTGATTGCTGAGTAGGGTGTTGTTTAGTTTCCATGAATTTAGTGGGTTTTTCTGGTTTCTTTTGTCATTTATTTCCAGTTTCATTGCACTGTTGTCAGATAATATGCATGGGATAATTTCTATTTTCTCTCATATACTTAGGCATGACCTCTGAACTAGCATGTGGCCAATTTGAAAAATGACCCATGTGCAGCTGAAAAAATGTGTATTCAGCTGTGATTGGGTGGAACACTCTGTATATGTCCACCAGGTCCATTTGTTCCAAGGTCTGGTTCAGTTCTGCTACTTCTTTACTAATTTTTTGTCTGGTTGACCTATTTTTTTGAAATAGGGGTGTGTTAAGGTTTTCTGTTAAGATTGTGTTCTTAGACATTAAGTTTTTCATGTCCCTTACGATTTGTCTTACATAGTTGGGTACTCCTGTGTTTGGTACATAAATAATTATGAGTGTTAGTTCTTGCTCTTGAATTTTAACCCTGACCAATATATAGTGGCCTTCTTTGTGTTTTTTCTTTTATCATTCTTGGTTTGAAGTTGAGACTGTCTGAGAACAGAATTGCCATTCCTACTTTTTTCTGAGGTGCTGGGGCATGTAATATTGCTTTCCATCCTTTGACTTTGAGCCTTTTGAGTTAAGTGTGTTTCTTGTAGACAGCATATTGTTGGATTTTGTTTCCTAATCCACTGTGCCAGTCTATTTCTCTTAATTGGAAAATTGAGTCTGTTTACATTGATGGTTATAATTGAAATGTTCTGACTTATGTTTGTCATGACATTTACCTGGTGTTGTTTACTCCTTTGTAACCTGTGTTTAATTGTCGGTCCTGTTTAGTGGGTTCCTTCCATTCTCATTCATGGAGTTCTTGTCATTGTGGTCTCTCTCTAGAACATCTTTAAGCAGCCTATGAAGGGATGGCTTTGTCATCATGAAATTCTTTAGTTGTTCTTTGATGTGGATTTATTTCACTTCTCCATCAAACTTGAAAGAGAGTTTTGCAGGGTATCATAGTCTGGGTTGGAATTTGTTTTCGTGTAGGAATTGAAGAACTCTGCTCCATGCTCTCCTTGCCTTCATTGTTTGTGTAGAGAAGTTGGCTGTAATTCTGATGGGTTTTTCTTTGAATGTGAGCTGCTTCTTCTCTCTAGCAGCTTTCAGTATATTATTTTTGTGATGAATTTCTGGGATCTTAACTATTATATGTCTTGGTGTGTTTCTACTTGGGTTGAAGTTATTTGGTGTTCTGTATACTTCAGTGACCTGAATGTTGGATTGTTTCCTCATATTTGGGAAGGTTTGTGTGATTATTTCCCCCCAAATTCTTTTTATGTCATTTGTATTGACTCCTTCATTCTCTTTGATACCAATTATTCTCACATTGTTTATCCTGGCATCATCTTGCACATGATGGATTATTTTTTCTTGCATTATCATTGTTTTTAAGAGATCCTTTCTTGCCTTTTCACTAGCTGCTCCGGCATCTTCAAGATCTGAAACTCTGTCTTCACTTTCACTCAATCTGTTTTGTAGACTCGTGATTGATATTTTTAGTTCTTGTATATCTCTTTGACTGTGTTTCATGTGTTCTATTTCTTTTCTGTATTGCTCATTCAAGGAATCCATCATATTTCTGATCTCCTCAATTTTTTTATCCATGTCTTCTTTAGAGGTAATTATTAATTCTTTTTCTGCATTGTTTCTTCCAAGTTGGGCTTCCTCTGAATATTTCTGGACTTGTTTCTGTATTTCAGATGCTACGATTTAAAAGAATTCTTTTTTTCCAAAGAATTCTTTTTTGATTTCAGAACTTATTTCTGCTTTGAGTTCCTCATGATTTTTCTGCTGTTGTTTCTTTGCTTCAGATGCTGTTAATTCATACTTTTCAGTTGGAATAGTGCTCTCTGCACTTGTTCTGGGTGAGCATAGTTTTTCCACCCAATGTTTCTGGAATTCATTCTTTATTTCAGATACTATGTATTCAGATATTTCTTTTTAAATTTGGGAAATCACTTCTCATTTTATTTCCTCTATAGCTTTCTGCTGTTGTTACTTTGCTGCTGTATCTGTTAATTCATTCATTGCAGCTGAGCTAGTGTCCTCTGCCCTTACTGGTGGACTTGAGGTCTGGGATTGCATTTTTCCCCTTGTCTTTGTCATCTTGTATAGCAGTGATCTTTGACCTTTGGTATGGAGCTTTGTTGCAGCTATAACCTTAGCTTGTTATTAGATTCAGGTGCCATTCTATTAAGTTTGAGATTATCCAGGTATGCCTATCCTGGATCTAGCTGTTGTGTTCAGTTCGTTTTTTGCTGCAGCTCCTTTGGTTCCCCTCTGTTGGTTCCCTTTTCAGGTGAGCACAAACTGAACTGGGATGCAGAGCAAGTAATGAAAATTCCCTGTCTTAGCTGGCTTTGGGGCAACGATTCGGAAAATTGCCAGGGTCAGTCCTCCTGTGTCAGGCAGGTCGCTCTCTAGGTGGGTGGCCTGGGCTTTGGTGGGTCTTCTGAGCTCACAAAAGGATAGTGGATGATCTTATTCACCAAGTAGGCTGTACTGGGTCGGCCAGCCTGTGCTGGGTCCAGGTCTACAGGCCAGAACCTGAGAAGGCTGGGAAAGGTCCCTCTGGCGCAGCGGGCCTGGAGCCCTCACTCACAGACCAGGCTGCGCTGCGTTTCAGGCTATGGTGTGGGACCGGGGATTCCTGAGAAATGTCCCTCCAGCGTGACAGGCTTAGAGTTCTCACTCCAGGCCAACCTGCACTGGGTCTGGGGCTGTGAGGTGGGAGCGGCAATCGCCTGGAAATGTTTATTTGGTGTGGTGGGCCTGGAGCTCTCATCGGGCCATTGGGGGTGGGGGGGCATGAAATCCCTGGGAAACGTCTCTCAGGCAAGGCGGGCCTGGAGTTCTACACTCACGGTACTTTGATGCCCAGGGAATGGGGGAAATTCCCACTTGCTCAGCGGACTTTAAGGCAGGGGATCCGGGGAGGTTGGTGAGTGTGTCCTGAGGTTTTAGGCCGGTCACTGACTTGGAGGGCTTGGGGGCAGGGATCCGGGTAGCGCAGGTGGGAAGAAGCCAAAGGCTCTCCCTCAGATTCACCACACACTCACTGATCTGGGAGGCCTGGTGAGTCCTGCAAATTCCCACTCACTGGGAGAGCTTGGGGCAGGATCCAGGAGGCCGCTGGAGTCAGCTGCTGTCTCAGGTGGGTCTCTGGGGCTGGGTGGGGGTCTGTCTTCCTTTTTCTTAAGCGTTTCTGGTATAGCAGGAACCTTCTTTTTCTTCTCTTCTACTCCCTCTGTGGCTCCAGCTAGAAAAGAGGAGTTGTTATGTGTTTAAACCACAACTAAGACAACTAGCATCTTTAGTCCTCCCTGAATGCTTTCTGTGCCTCTTTGCACTATCCTACCTGCTTCCTTGTCCCCAAATAATCTCTGGTCCACTATATGGAATTAATGACTAAATCTCAATTCCCATAATTGTATGCCATTGTATGCACACTCTTTTCTCTCTGTCTTTTCACTAAGCACAATCATATTAAAATTCATTCACGTGTTGGTTGTGTACACTTCTTTGTTGCTGCGTAGTAGTCCATTGAATGGGTCTGTCACAATACTCTCCGGTGGATGGATACTGAGATGACCTCTGACTTTTGGCTCACACACACAAAGCTGCTATGAACGCTCATGTGCCAGTTTTTGTGTGGAGGCATCTTGTCAGTTTCCTCAAAAGCTAAACATACTCTTGAAACAAAGCCCAATCATTCCACTCCTCAGTAGGTACTTTGCGGTGGAAATAAAAATATGTAGATATACTATATTTCATAGAAAAAGTTCCCTAATGGTAGATATTTAGGTTGTCATTCGTCTTCTGTTATTACAAATAGAACTTTAATATATAATTCCATGAACAGAGCATTTGGTACATTGGTTACAAAGTGAGCTGTTATCAAAAGAGCAAACTGGACCCTGAATCTCTCCAGCTTTTGTTCTGGCTGTATGGTGGCTCCCTCTCTCATGTCCTCCACCATGATGCTACCAGGCCCGTGGTGATGGAATCAAGTAGCTCTCACCAGCACCAGGAGGATGCTTGTAACATATTCTCGACTGAGAGCGAAATGAACTTCTTTTCTTGGTAAAACTCCCATCCATAGATATTTTGTTACAGCAACGGAAAGCAGACTAAGATGCTTTAAAGTCTCAGTAGCTTAAAAGGATGGTAAAGGATACAAAATGCAAACAATAACTATAAGTGTGATTATGATGGCCCCACGGTGTTAATTTCCTACCTTATGAAGTAAGAAAATAAAATTGACAAAATAGGAAGGAAAGACTTATGCATTTTTACTGGAGTTAGAGAAATTAAAAACTAGTTATGTTACCTTATTGTGGGAAGCGAGAAGGACTGGAAAGGTGTAGAGAGCTAAAGCACAGTGCCCTTTAACAGGTGCTATTAGGTGATGCCCAGCAGTGATAATCTTATTACCAGTATTAGAGACAGAGAAAGAAGCCCTCTAGGAATCAAATCGAAAAGCAAAGGCAGTTGCCTCTTAAAGGCAGGTATGAGAGCTAGGCGTGGCGGCACATGCACGCTGTCTCAGTCACTTTCTTTATTGCTAGGACTAAATACCTCCTTACATCCCACATTTAAAGGAAAGGAGGTTGACTCTGGCTCACATTTTAGTCCACAGGTGGCTGGCTGACTATAAGGCAAGAGGGCACAGGGAAGAGAGGAAGCAAAGCAAAAGAAGGGCGGGGTCTTGGAAGCAGATTTGTGTTTCTACGTCATGACCCCTGTGACCCATCTCTTCCCACCAGACCCCATCTCCTAGCAAGTCAGCCACACCACCCCCAGAACCCAGTCATCTTCCACAAGCCCTGCCTCTGGGCCAAGCCCTGTGAGGCTTTGGGAGAACACCAAGCTCTAAGCCATATCAGCTATCATCCCAGAAGTCTGGGAGTCTAAGGCAGGAGGGTTGCAAGTTCAAGCCCAGCCTGGGCAACTTAGTGACCTAAAGAGACCCTGTTTGAAAATTTTAAAAAGTAATAGAAGAGTTAGTGATACAGTTCAGAGCAAAGACTCTGTTCAGTCATCAGAACAACAAAGAAAAAGCAGACATGGGTAGAGGAGGGATAAGGTATATCACATTTAAACTATAAAGACTTTTTGTGCTACTTGACCTCTTAACTATATTTGTATGCATCACTTAAGTGAAAGAAACTTTGATTATTTTAATGTATCATAAATAAAAAGGTAGCTTTATATTGATGAACTACCACAAAAGTATTTTGTTTTATCTACTTATGCTGTGGTTTGGATGTGAATCAAATGTGTCTTCCCAGGGGTTCCTACGCTGGATGCTTGGGCCCCATGGTGCTATCACAGGGGCAGCTGGAGGCTTGTGGGAGTTAGCTGGGTCCCTGAGATGGGAACCCTCCTGGAACCCTAAGTTGATAAAACACCTGTGCCCCACCCTCACCCTTCCAGGCTCAGCCTGTGATCTCTCTGGCACTCACTCCTATTACTGTGAAGCCACCAACATGAAGTCCTCAAGAGATCTGAGTGGATGCCAGTGCCATACCTAGGACCCTCCTGAACTGGGTGTTAGATAAATCTCTTCTTAATAGCTTCCCAGCCTCAGGTGCTTCCTTATAGTAATGGAAAACAGACTACCAGAGTCTATTACCTTAAGTAGGAAAAAGCAACAGAACCAGTAGGAATTAGAGAGCAGGCTAAGATCCTTAGACCACACTCTCTTTTGGAAGACTTTTCCACTGAATAGCAAGGCTAGAAGGTTGCTGACTGCTTCATGTGCAGTAACTGTGGGGCACAGGAAATACAGCAAGAGCTAGGTAATGGGAGCTTTGCCTTTTCTGTCTCTGTACCACAAGAATGACTTCTATTAGTTAAGTTTTGGGAGTTAATTTGGTTCTTCATGCATACTAAGGAGAAGTAAATAGGCTATAAATGAGTGAAATCAGTACACTGAATTCAGTGATTTGTGGAAATAGAAGATAATGTAAGAGAACCAAACTCCAGTTGGGCCCAAGGCTCAGTGGTGCACAGCCCATAAGTCTTTTTGGGATCTCTCGGCAAATCGTCCCCCCACTTCCAGCTGCACCGTCACCCCTGGCCTTAGCCAGGCCTTTTGTGCCTTTTATTCATATCCTTCAGGGCTGTCCATTCATTCACCTAAATAAATGAATGTGGGGCTGTTCATAGACCTGGACAGGTCTGGACAGGAAACACACCCATAGGAGAGAACAGGGCACTGCCTGCTTCCAGCCTCCAGGCCACTCCCCTTTTTTCTAACAGATCACAATTCAAGTTTTAAACTTAACATGAGGAAGACAATTATTCAGTAGCCTGGATTCTCCCACTGTAGACCTCCAGATCTCTCTGATGCAGTCTGCGGGGTGAAGTAAATTATAATCTGGAAAATCCTTAGTGGCCATGAAAAAAAAGCAAAGAAAACTGGAAAGTACAGAAGGGTAAACTCCTCTATAAACAGAGAAAAAATGGTGTTGACCAGCACCGTCACTGCTTCAGCCTCTGACCCTGCCCTGGCAGAGGATCTGAGGTTGGAGCCCTCGAAGAACTCTGTCCTCAAAGGCTAATTCAGTGAAGTAGAGTGCCCACATCCTTGAGAGGGTGTTCTGCATCCAGCTCAAAGGGGGTAAGCGTATCTTTCTCTACCCTGCCCATGAAAGTTGGATTAGAAACAGTCAAGACAGGGCCCGGAGGCCCCCAAGCCCTTGTTCCTGAAGGCTGTGCACTGGGAAGTGCTCCACCCAACTTGAGTCTCCTGACATTTGGAACTAGGAAGGAGTTACTCTAGAAAACTAACATGTTTGTAAAAATTAACCTGGAAGGAAGCTGTTGGTCTGGACATTCAAACAGCTATAAAGAGAGAATGAGCCAAGGTGACCCAGATATGGTTGGGAAGGAAAAGGAGGGAGAGGAGACAAAGAATTTAACCAGGAAAAGGGAGAAAAATGTCCAGTCGCAATGAAGGAAAAGCTAGGAAGCTTTGTATCTGAGGAGGAATCAGGACTAGATGGCATATTTGCCTGCTGCCCAAGTCTGCTGTCTCCCTCACCCTTCATTGGCCAAAGTGTAGGAGCATGCTAAGGGCCAACAGCACCACCACACCAGGCTGCGCATGCGTGGCTGGGAGGCTCCCTTCTGACCTGCTTCGCCCGGGGCAGAACAATGCAGGGACCTGGAGCCTGCACTCAGGTGAGAGGCAAGGTAGAAACTGCTTCCACTGACGAGTCCGTGAGGCAGCTGGCCTCATTAAGGCCTGCAACACCGTAGTCTCTTCTTAAAGCCCTCACCCTGAAGAGCATGCACATTCTCTGAACGATCCACTAGTAGAAATCTCAGGCCCTTGGCAGCTTAAGGCTGGCCACCCTGACTCTGAGAAGGCTCTTCACCAATGTGCACTACTCGCAGGCCCTCTCCTCTCCTGCTCTGTCTGCTGGAGTGGCCAGCCCCACCCACGTATAGTTGTGTTGCTGACGCCAACATCCCTGAACTCCTCCGAGGTTTGTTTGCACTAAGGGATTATTTTCTCATTGGGAGGAGGTAGGAAGTCTGATAAGAGAATTAACCAATACAAACAGGCAGAAAGGAAGTAGACTGGAAATGTAAATGAAACCCAATGGGAGCCCAAGAGAAAAGGTGATTCATTATGATTAAGTGAATCAGGAAATGCTTTGTGGAAATTGTATTTCTGTTGGGCCTCAGTGGGCAATTTTTAACGACAATGTGGGGAAAGGGCATTCCAAGGAGAAGAGTAATATGAGACAAGAACAGTGCTGGAAATTTAGGGCAGGTGTCTGTTGGTCGTCAAGGGCCTTGAATGCTACCTTCTGTCATTTGCGCTTCACTCTGTGAACAGAGGTGACCGTGAAAGCTGTGAGGCAGAAGAATAATGCCACACCTGACAATAATGAACATTTATTTAGTGTTCATTATGATCTGGGCTTCAAGTTAAATGAATTTGCAGAAATTCACTTCAGGCTTCACAGTGACCACATGAGGATGGTGAATTCAGACAGTAGATTGAGGTTGGGTAGAGGCACAATGGGTGGGCGGACAAAAGAAGAGGCTGTGATTTCAATGATTTAGGGCCTTTTTGTGTGCCCCAGAGTCTACTGCAAGGGAAACAAGAACTGGAGTTAGAATTCTAAGGAAGGACATGGTGGCCAGTTAGCCTCTGGGACCACAGAAGTCAAACATTCTGGAGATCTAGAAGAAAGCCTCTCAGTAAACCATGGCAGCAGGGCCCCAGCCTTGGGCTCAGCTTCACCCCTGCCCCCCCCCCCAAAGTCCCAACCTCAGGACAACAGTGCATTCTGGCATCTGACCACCACTTGGAAATTCTGGTGAGTTAGAACAATAAAGGCTTTTCCTTTTAATCCAGGTGAGAGAATCAGATGGGAAGTGGAAGTAAGAAAAGTACCTTGACGTGTGAAACACTAACCGCATGGCAGGCGCTGTGCTGCGTACTTCAACGGCTTCATCTCACTGGGTGCTAACAATAACCCAATGTCCGTGGTCCCTCCTTTGCTCTGAAAAAGCTAAGATTCTGAGGGATTAGGTAACTGGCCCGAGCTCACATAGCAACTAAGTACATCCAGAGTCTCTGCTGACTGGTACAAGAAATGGCCTACGAGGAAAATAAATTTTTCAAAAAGCAGGAAAGACAAGTCTGGCTCAAGTTGGATCCATTTTCACATTTGGTCATGCAGTTAAGTTACTCATCCATTGATTGATTGATTGATTGATTGATTGATTCATTCATTCATTCATTCATTCATCCATTCATGTATGGATGCATTCATTCCACAACATTAAGCACCTATCATGTGGCAACAGTTGTGCTAGGTGTCTGGAATAAAACAGTAAGGGACATCATCTCTGTCCGTATAGACAATATTCTAGTAGTAGAGACAGATGAGCGAACGGACAGTAATAATGCCTTGGGGAGGGGAGCTGACCTGGCTGTGGGGTGAGGAGCCAGTGGGAGGCTTTCCGTGGTGCTTGGGCTCTGACCAGGAGTCAGGGTGGCTAGCTGTGGTGAGGGGCAAAAAGGGAGAATGTTCCAGGCAGGAGGGCTGGATCCAAGGCACAGCTCATGTGGAGAAGCCATGAGCCCCACATGGAACTATGAGCCACATGGGCCAAGAGCAAGACTGAGAGGCCAGAGAGGTAGAGAGAGAATAGAGGCTGACAGAGCCATAGGCCTGTTGTCCTGCAGGCCCTGAGGAGCCACTGAAGGGCAGGCATGCACTGAGAGAAGCTCACTCTGGCTGCTGGCAGGGAAAAACTAGAGCAGCAGGAACACCAGGGAGGGTGTAGCCACAGAGGTTTGGGGACAGTATGGCAATGGCTGGTCAGTGGTGGCAGAGAGCCATCGCAGGGGCATATCTGAGAAGTGTTTAAGGGACAATATGCAACTCTTAGCAAGTGATTCTGGATGGGAACAAGGGGCTGAAGTCCCCTGGAGAGACCCTGGTCTTCAGACATGCCTTCTGTGGGTTCTCCACGCTCAGGAGCTCCAAGCCACAGGCTCAGGTCTGGACACAGGTCAACCCTTAGGCTCTGTATGGGGTGTGACTGAGTGTCTGTGGCTTCCAAGACTGCTTTCATGGGATATTGAGTCCCTGCAAGGGCTGCAGTCCGGGACCACTGAACAGGAAGGGTACTCCCAAGTCTTCCTCCTTCCAGGGAAGGAAAGGATTAGCCTCAGCAGGTTTGGGCTTCTCAAATCCTACACATGCCCAAGAAAGGGTCCTAGGAAATGAGCTCTGAGCCCTTGTGGTTTTCTGCTGGATAAGAGATCTTTGTGTGCCTTGGGCTATGCTATGCCAGTTTAGCCAGTTAGCTTATGCTGACAGTCTGGTTTATGGCAACCTTGGACTCTGTTCTGAGGGGCTGGAGTCTGAGTAGCTGAAGCCAGCTGCTCAAGGTGGCATGCAGACAGAGACACCCCAACAAAGTGCGTGACTCCACAGCTTGCGGGAAGTGTGTGCCCCCAGCTGGTGGAATGCCCTGTATATGTCTCATGCTCTACAGCTGAGAATTAAATACATCAAGCAACAGCTCTGGGAGGGGGACCTGGACATCTGCATCTGGTTTTCTTGGACTTTTCCCTGTAAGTCTTTTCTTGTGGCAAATTTGAATCCTTATCCTTTGACTGTAATAACCTGAAACTGTGAGGACAGCATGGTCCTAGGAGGATGAGGTCCTGGGAACCCTTGTTCTATCAAGCCTAGGGAGGATTGTGGGTCCTCTGACACAGACCTCACCCCAGGTGACAGAAGGGACAGGTGGGAAGACATGCATAGTGGACTGACAAGGGGTAGCCAACTGTAATGCCCAGCTAAACTGGATGCAGTAGCATGGGGCTGGGTGTGGTGGGCCCACCTGAGGAGTTCTGCCAACAGCATAAAAAGGAGAACTGGAAAGGAAGATGGGGGCTGTTGGTTCTCTGGAGGAACTTACCATGGTCGCTTTCTTGGCGTGAACTAGTCTGTTTACATCCTTGGTAATCAGGACCTCATTGTCACTGAGAACAGCTGCGGTTCCCTTTGGGGGAGCACTGGTCCTCACCTTGAGCTTTGCCTCCTGGCTCTAGAGGGGAAGACAGTACACTATTCAATCTCCTGGAGAAGCTTGTTGCATTGGCTTTTCTGGCTGTTTTTCTTTTGGGATACTGAGACTCAGACTCAGGACCTTGTGCTTGCCAGGCAGGCAATTGTGCCACTCTGCTATATATCCTCAGCCCTGGCTTTCCTGATTTGAGCTCTGCTGTTCTCACCCTTGAGGAGCTCAGGACATTGCTGTTCCTGAGCACAGCTGTGCTACTTTTGGGGAGAGCTCTGGTTCTTCCTTTGAGCATGCCTTCCTGGGCCCAGTGCAGATCACTCTGCCTGCTGGCTCAGCTCCTTCATCCTGCTGGCATGAACTTTCTAGCTTCCACTGCTAACCGGTGAGCCCTCCCGGTGTGCTCTGTGAAACACACCTACGTGAGACATTGTCTTGGGCTCTAGGCCTCCAGTCAGACTTGTGGTGGCCTTTATCATGGATTCTAGGTCTTCAGCTGGACTCACGCAGGCCATCGCTGTGGGATCCAGGTCCTCGGCTGGATTCTTTGGGTTGCTAGTGTGTGGGCAGATTTTCTGCACTCTTTTATTTTGACTGTTTGGGTGCCTACTATCAAATAATCCTATAAATTATGTGTTCTATATGAAACTGCTTTCCTTGCAAACTCTGACTACAGTAGCATGCAACAGAGACCTGGCATTTCACCCCCAGAGCGCGCCCTCCACACACAGTGGAAGCCAAGCACCCTGCTTACTCCTTCAGACAGGTAGGCTGTGGGGGACATCCCAGAGAACAGCTGGAGGAGGCCACCCCGAGAGCAGGACTCAGCTTCAGGAGTCCTGCTTCAGTTTTTGCTTTGTTATCCAATAGAGCACTTCACCTTTTCATGTTCAGCTTTTCCAAAAGTTTTAATTGCCCTACTTCCACTACTCCAATTTTTTTCCTTTGCCAAACAATTGTGCCACGATTGGGCTGGCAACTGTAGGCCACTATCAGATATTATAAAGCACAGTTTACCCTGAACAACAGATGTGAGAGTTACCATATGCCCCAACATGCAGTACATTGCTGTGCTGGAAATTTGTAAGTTATTGAAACAACGTGCCATGATACTACAGGGAAATTAAACTCTGCAGCAGTGGGTGTAGTTCATAGCCAGAAAGCTTAAGATTTGATTGTATGGGAGTACAAACTTTTTGTGTGCAACCTTACTCCTTACTTTCAACATTTCATCATCTTTCTTACAGAACATGAGATACATGTAACAAGTGGCGTCTGGATCTCTTCTTATTTATCTAGGAAAGGACCTGATTGGTCTGTATTTCTACCCATAAGGCAGTCTCATTTTCAATGCCAAGCCTAGGCATAAGGACTCTTTTACAATATTTTAGTTCAACTGAGAACTTGCAAGAGCACAACCATATGTACATTGAGAAGCTTTTGGGGGGTCATCCCACAATGAGTCTGGTGTCTCACACCTGTCCACTGGCCCTGCCCTGTCCTGACTGAGCGTCTTTTCATCCTTTCATGATTTCTACTCTCTGTTCCCCAGTTCTGTACTTACTCTGGTGACAAGTAAAACGGAGCCTTCTTCATTGTTTCCCGCTGTCTGTGAGGCAAGGTTCAATCCAGTGAACAGAGATTTTTCTCATTTTTAGCAGAAAAGAGTTTAAAATGGGAAATGTGACAGTAGAATGCTATTGGAAGGGTTAAAGAAGTGGGCTCTCAGACAAACCTCCAGAAAGCCACCTTTGGGAGTGCTGAGCTCAGTTACGCACCCAAGAATCTGCACCCTCAGCTACCTCTACAGCCTCTTGATGCTAGGAGGTTGGGGACAGATACTGTTGCAGAGTGTGCCCCTTGTCCTTGCCCTTGTACATCTGCAACCACATCCAATGAAACAAGAACATTCTCAGTTATGTAACAGAAAAAAAATCAATACCAGCCCTGGTTACAAACAAAGCACATGAAATGATAAGTCAAATTCTCAATGCCCACAACACAGGAACACATTAGAAAAATGCAGGTGGGGCAGAGTCAGCAAGCTACTGAACTCAGATCTGACCCTCTGTGTCAGGTATCTGGACTGCGAAATGCAGTGATTTCTAGGGAAGGATATGGCAGAGGGAGGTGTGTGCCCTGCTACCATTTCCTTAGAAAGAAGTGACTTCCGGTCAAATGCTAGAGAAGCTCAGACTTGAATCTGAGTTCTGAAAGCAGTTTTGTCCTAACAATCTGGAGGCCTTGGCAGAAAGGGTACATAGATTTTAAAACTATATTATAGGAAGTTTATGCTGTCTAAGAAGTGGAAATAGAACACACATATATGTAACTTTTAACCATGGAAATGTCCTAGGGCCAGGGAGATAGCTCAGTAGAATAAGCACTTGCGTGGCAAACGCAAGGGCCTGAGTTCAATCCTTGGTTCTACAAAAAAAAAAAAAAAAAAAAAAAAAATCATGGAAATGTCCTAGAATAGACATCTAGATGTGTAAATAAAGCAGAGCCTACAATCAGGAATTGAGATGCTCAGGACATCCTAACTAGAAGAAGAGAAATACAAAGAATAGAAAAATGTGTTGCACCAGCCAGATAGTTCAGCAGACTAAAGCGCCTGCTTAGGCAGAGCCCAGGGCCTGGGGTTCTATCCCTGGTGTGTAGTGTCAGCTCCAGCCCTGGGTTATGCAGAGATGGTGAATGAGAATGGGTGTGGTGATGCACACCTGTAATCCCAGGCTTGGGAGGCTGAAAACAGGAGAATCACTATGAGTCTGGTCTTTGTAGGGAGACTCTGTGGACCCTGTACTAAATACAGAAAGGAGGGGAGGGAGGAGGAGGGGAAGGGGAAAGGAGGATGGAGAGAGAGAGAGAGAGAGAGAGAGAGAGAGAGAGAGAGAGAGAGAGAGAGAGAGAGAGAGAAATGTGATCTAAGTTTCAAAGAGTTGCATCTCTGCATACTCAATTTGGAAAAAAATATTTACTTTCCCAAACTTTGCTGTTACTAGTTTGCATGAGCCTGGGGGAGGAGAGAGAGACAGCAAGTGTCCTGGCCTGTTAGCTGCAACAGAAGCAGGCATCCCCTTCCTGAAGGCACTGCAGGGAAGAGATGTGGACATGCATGCATATTTGAGGACATGGTGGATATGAACAACATGGAAAGCAGAGAACTTCTGGAGTAGAAGAAGCCAGGCCGAGGTCCTCAAGGGGCCAAAGAGATGGACCTAACCAGCTATTTGCTGCTGGCAAGCATACCCTCACTGCCAGATAAGTGATGACGGTAGATTCTGCGAGGTGCGTTCCCTGCCTTCCAGTTTTTCCCATCTCCTTTAAGAATATGTATAGTCTAAATTTCCCACTTTCTCAGCTGATGGTTATGAGTAAGATTTTATTACTATCAATCTAAGATAACCCTGAAGCAAGAGTCCAAGGATTTTGGGAATGAGACACAGGTGGATGAAATAAGGGTGATGGGAGCTGAGGAGGCTGACAGTTGGCACAACTCTGAGTGGCTGTAATGGTGAATGGAAAGGATCAACGTAGACCTGGCTGCTGACACTTGGAGCTGTGACATTTGCAAGAGAAGACTCTATGTATTGCTGGGGAGGGGCACCTGTCCTGTGCACTGTCTATCTGTAGTAGAGGCCTTGGCCTTGTCCACTATGTGCATATAGCAGCACCTCCCTTCTCAGTCCTGGATGATGCCACACATTGATAAGTGTCAACTAGTGGGGGTGGGGGGCGATAGAAGCAGGCAGGAAAGTGGATAACAAAATTGTCCCCGGTTTAGAGCTCTGTGGGGGGATAGGCTCCATTATCAATGTGGAGATTCATACTGGTAGAGGAAGTAAACGGGAACGAATGAGGTTTCTAGCATTTGAAACCTGGAGTGTTAATGCTTTTTTTGAGGATAAAACTTTATTGGAAAGAAAAGCTTCTGTCGGAGAGGAACAGGAGGGGGGCCCGAGCGGGTTGCCCAGGAAGCTGCCTCTTTCTGGGTATTTTTATAGGGCAAAACCATGTGAGACAGGTAGAGAAGAAGGGGTCTCGCTTAGGTGGATGTGGGGTGGGACAAAACTACGGTCAACTAATGGGATTACAAGCACCATTGCTCAGGTGAAGTTGATTAGGCCAAGAACCAAATGGGGAAGCGAGTCATGTAGTAATGGGCATGAATACGGGATGGAGTGTTAAATTACATTGAAATCTATATCTTTTTCCAGGACTTGACCTCCTCTTAAGCTTCTTCATCTTAGCCTGCCACAGGCCTCTTCGTTGGTAAGGGCGCCCCCTGGTGGGCACGCTGTCACTAACCTCTTTCTTCTCTGCCCCTGCTGTATTGTATAAATTCAAAGAACGTCTACCGTCAGGAGAGTGGAATAATTCCACATGAGGGGTGATCCAGGCTTCCTGGAAGAAAACACTCATTGCAAGCCTCAGTGAGCTTTCCATTTTCAAGTGGCTTCTTGAGTCAAAGATTGGGAATAGTTCTTCCACAAAACCATGTCTTTCTTTTCTCTCCATTTCTGTTCTGTAGTACCCTGGAGGTTTGGCAGGCTGAAAGCATTGATAAAATACCTTGCCTCTCCGGCCCACACTAAGCCCCACTGGAGCAGAATTTCTAGAAGGAATTCCTTCATATTAAAAATCCCTTACATAGAAGGTAACCTAGAGGAGGCATGCACTAGTATCAGATGTTAAGGAAGAGTTCTTTGTCGTACAACATCTGAGTTACGTTTTCCAAACGTAAAGTGTGGAAGACAGAGGGAGACTCCCTGAACCTTCCTTGAATGAACTCAGGATCAAGCAAAGAAAGTTGAATAAAGCATTTTAACAGAGAAGCTCAGGCACATTTTTCGGAGTGCAAACAAGGCTTCTCCAGGATGTCTAACGCTTTGGAGCAGAGAGTAGATGGAAGACGTGATGAGAGAGGGCTCCAGGTAAGGTCCTCTCTGCCCAGTGTTGCTTCCAATATCTCTGAAAGTAAGACAACCAGCCATGATAGTCTTCCTGCGGTGATGATATAGAAAGCACACTGCACGACTTACAAAGTATTAGCGCAAAAAATGAAACCAAACCAAGGACTGAATTTAAGCAAGTCTCTCAATTTAATTACTCACTTAGAGGAAAAACAGGAGATAGAGGAACATGTTTAATGACACCATGAAGAGGGGCTTTTACTCATTCAGAATGAGGGAGACTTTACAGGGCAGATAACCTAGCTCCTTCAACAGTAAGTTGAATTAACAACAGAAAAATAAAAAATAAGACAAAGTGTTAGAGATTAAAAGAGATGTAAGCATCAAATCAATCAAATGCATCATTATACATATAGTTTAGATTCGGGTTCAGACAAATCAGACACAAAAAGACATTTTGGAGAAGTTAGGACATAGATTTGATGAATGATGATATTAGATTAATTCTTATTAACTTTGTTAGAAAAATGAGTAGAAAAGGAAAAGCTCAAGATTAAATATGATGTTTGAGCTAGCTAAAATTTATTGTACCATTAAAAACTAAGTGAAAAGAAAAAGGGAAAATACAGTATAAGGACCAGACCTTGCTTATCTATCATTAGGATAAATTAACATACAAGGGAGATAGCATTTCATCTAAGCTGCTGGAATAGAAGATAAAACTATAGAAACCAGGTTCTGATGAACTAGATCACTGGCAGGTGAGGCCTTCTAGAGATGCAACAGAAGCCAGGTGGAAGGGATTCTAAAATCTTGTATCCAACAGTAGCCCATGGCATAGCACCATTGACATCTTCTGGGTTATAATGAATGCAAAATCTCAGGCCCATTCAGCCCCACCAAAACCAAACTGCATTTTAACAAGATCCCTGGGTGACCCATGTATGTGCACATGAAAGGGTGAGAAATCCTATTCTTAAGGCACGCATGTCTTTTAGTAAAGTTGCTTTAGTTTCCACCTCTGAAAGCTCCTGGCAACCAAGTCTAAGATTTCACACAGAGTCCCCCGAGAGCAAAGATTTGTGCATTAATCTGTTGCAACACCTATACTGCTTCCCTTTCTAATGGCTGATCCACCATGTATCCCTGGCCCCCAGCCACAAACATCCTCCCCGCCATGCTTCCTAATTGGTAATCTGCCACCCATGACCTTGGCCAGATGGTGTGCTGCCTTGGGACCTCTGGCCTCGTCAGCTGATCCCCACTCAGGCAGAGCCATATTACCAAGGAAAGCAAGTGCCTGGGGCACCCATGGAGATGGATGGGTGCCCCAAAATTGTGGCATGCAATTAAAGGAAAAGAACTCTATTAAGTATTTTTATGAGAGGCCAAGGCTCTTTACAGATAGGGGTCACCAGCCGTGCCATTAATCTAGTCTTGCTCTGTCCTCTAAATAGAAAATACTTTACATATGAAGAGATATGAGGAGGCCACCAGGGCAGCTGTGGAGTGCTTCAAATCCATTCAGATAAGTGGGACTTTCTTCCACCCTCCCTCCTCCCAAGACAGGAAGGAAGGTTTGTCTCCATCAGTGTTCTCTTGCCTTTTGAGCAGAGCCAAATTGAGAGCAGCATCTATGTCTTCTTTGTGATTAACTTTTGTTCATGCATGAGGATGTTTAATAAATATTGATTCTGGTGATTGCTTTGATTAATAGGGTCTGAGGGATTTTGCACTTAATATCTGAGTTGAGATGAGGCAGGTGGTGTCATTTCAATTCTCAGATAACTGGCAGCCACATCTCAGTCTCTTTTATGAAGTGTCTCAGGAGAAATGCTTTCCACGTTTCAGAGTACTGGCTACCAGGTATGCCACTGCTACGTATTTAAGTTTGGCTCTCAGTTTTGGCTCAGGTGCTTGAGGACCAAGAAGACAAGCTGAGCAGTGGGACTGGGAGGCATGGTGAATTAGCATTAGACTCAAGTCAAATTGCTTGGGTCCAAATCCCCATTTTGCCAGCTGTAGAAGACGGAAAGCAGCCCCTGTGTGCCTCTGTTTTCTGTATGTAAATTAGGGGTGATAATGACAGAGGCAAATAACCTAGCTCCTTCAACAGTAAGTTGAATTAACAGCAGAAAAATAAAAATAAGAGTACAAGTCAGAGACAAGGTCCCCCATAAAACTGCCTTTGTGTCAAACTCCAGCTGAATGTGCTCTCCTGAGAACAGCTAACCTTCTATCCAACTTGGCTACAGATTTTGGGGGTTCTCATGACCACATTCAGGTTCTTTCACTTGCTAAAATGACTCTCAGAATTCAATGAAAGCATTATACTTACAATTCAAGTGTTATCATGCGGAATAAAAGTTACAGGGGGCAATTGTTTAGAACCATCATCCTGTATTAGGCCCCAACAGACCAGACCACAATTAAAATGTAGTCACTCATGCTAAAGGTGTACACTGTTACCAAACTGAAACTGGCTACTTACCTAAATTTCAGGAGAAATCAGTATCTAGGGATAGCAGGCAAATTTTCCAATTTTCAATTACCATGATAATGAGGTTGCTTCTGTCTAAATCTCTCTCTCTCTCTTTCTCTGCACACACACATCACCACCACCACCACCACCACCACAAAACTGTAAGGAATCTGAACTTAACAAGGCAGTTACTTTTCCACTCTTCTATTCCTCTGTCCTACCTTACCAGTATAGGAACTGAAATGATCAATCTGCTATTTGTTCTTTTTCATTTTTCTCTGTTCATAAAAGCAACCTCTTCTGTTTGGCCCATTGGGATACTTACTGTATTTTCTGAAATGAAGTGTTTACCTGATGCTGGAACTGAAATGAAAGCCAGTTGAAATATTTAAATTGTTGTGACTCTGTCCTTTGACACAGTTACAAAGGCTTTCACTCATAAGTAGCTGAATGGAAAAGATACATAAGCTAGGTCTGGAGAGAAAGATTCAGGGCTTCCTCCACTGGTCACATTCTCAACACATCAATATGAACTATTCAGCCACCTCCTCTGAGCTTTGATGTCCATGGGTTTTATCCAGTCTTCCAGTACAGACATATGGTTGCCTGAATTATATAGGCCACACAAATGAACTTAATGCCCAGACCCCTCATCCTCCTTGAAGGACAGGAGGTAAGACTGAAAAATTCCAAGGGTTTTTGAACTCTGCCAGGAACTAGGAGCAAAGACCAATGGTATTTTGGCTTAGTATGCTCAACAAATTCTCAAAGAGCCTTAGCTAAATAATATGCTAGACATGTAAGATATAAGGATAATCAGTATTTTTTCCAGAGTTTTCTTTAACCCTTTTTAGTCTCTGATTCTGGTAAGTGTCCTGCCCTAAGCTTGGGAAGAAGGAATACTATATACTCAGGACTTTATTGGATTTTGTCCATTCCCACCAGGTAAAACCCTTTTTATCAATCTTGTTTCTACCCAGCCCTTTATTATTCCTAGAATCTAAGCATGAAATTAGTCTTCCCTGATTCTTCGGGTCTTTCATCTGAAAGTTGTCATGTAAAACTATACCAAATATATCTTCTATATGTTTTTCTTGTTAACCTGTCTGTCCTTTGAGGTATGCTGGCCATGACCCTTATCGTGGGCCCCATCACATCTTCTATAGTAGAAGACTTTTCACATAGAATAAGACTTGTTTTGAGATGAATGCTCATGGCAAGACATAATTTTGTTAACTAAGAATTGCTTTTGTTGCCAGCCCTGTCAGAGCTCACCTCTCTGTAGATGCAGTGTCTTTTGCATTCCTAATGTCCTCTTGGGTGCTTTAATCCTCTTGGGATAAGGGGGGAAATGGAGATGGCAAATGCATTCTACTCACCAGTTATTAACGCTGTGGATTGCATTCCCCGTGGACCATCAGGGGAGTGTTGTCATTCTGGATCAATACTGACCAGTGTACTGGGGGAATAAAAACTCATTTTAAAATTATCAGAAGAAAAAATAAGTCATAAGGAAAGAAAATGCTTTGGAAAAAAGAAAGAATAATTGTTTGCTCAGTTACCACTTCAGGCTGTCTTCTCCCTGTTTTCGCTTCTACCTGCATAATTAATCAAAAGCTGACAACACAATGAAAATAAACACTTATGAGAAAGGGTCCTACCAACATGGCCAAGATGCACTAAGCTTGTTTTACTGAACCGCCAAGCTCTCTCCCCCAGTGCAGAGGATTTCTCCCCTTCTCAGCAGTTGTGCCTCCCTGGATTTCTGAGCTAGTTTGCCTTTCAGCTCCTGACTCCTGCAGAAGATGCCCCTCTGCCCACATGGTGTGGATGTCCTGTCCACATCCCTTTATGGAATTTGTCAGACTTTTGCAGTTTCCAGGAGATCTTAAGATGCCATTTCTTACAGTTCACCTTTCTTTCTTTCTTTCTTTCTTTCTTTCTTTCTTTCTTTCTTTCTTTCTTTCTTTCTTTCTTTCTTTCTTTCTTCTTTCTTTCTTTCTTTTCTTCTTTCTTCTTTCTTTCTGTATTTTAGGGAAGGTTCTACAGGGTGTTCAGGGTCTCACTACTAGATTGGACTTGTAGTGATTACAGGCGTGTACCACAATGTCCTGCCTCAACTGCCATCTCAGTGTGCCCTGGGGATGGGGCCGGCACCGCAGGCCCAGGGATCAAACCCCAGGCCCCTGAGCCTGCTTGCAGGTGCTTTAATCCACTGAGCTATTTGGCTGGCCCTTCACATTTTTTTTTAATGCCCTCCTGTTTTTTTTTTTTTCTTTTTTTTATCCTTTATAAAATAATCCCCAAAGTTGGTCTCATTTCCTTTCCCAAGTGCACAGTGATATCGTAAGGCCTCAGCAGGCTCCACTCAGGAAGCTTCTTTTCCCTTTCCTGTCACAGGAGTGGTCGCCCGGAGTTGCTTCAGAGGAGTGGTAGAATTCCTCTCAGATACTTACCCCAGGGTAACAAGCTGTGTGCATGTGACATCAACACATCTATTAGGACGGCCAGCTTAAAATATACATTTTATGATACAGATAAAACAACATTAATTATTTGATGGCAAATTAACTTTTCCTCCTTTGGAGAATTTAATAGCTCCAGCTTAAATTTAGTGCAATCATCCCAGGAAGTGTTTTTCTTCTCTGCTTAAATGCACAGCCATGTGGAGGACAGCATCATGAAATGTGAAACACAACCTGGAGGGCATCCACGGGGAGAATTCTCAGAGTCCTCTCCAGAAGCCCGTCAGCCTCAGAGAGCTGCCCCAGGGAGAGGGACCCTGACCTAAGTGGCCAGCTACACTAGGTCGCCGAGCCTGAGGGACAGAAGGCAACTGTTTTTTTGTCCGCCCCTATAAATTACAGCATAGTCATGGACTCTCTTTAGAAGGCAAGAACAGGATCTCCTCCTGCTCTGTTTGTATCAGCAATGCCAAATGAGTTGTTTCTTGAATTTCATGCACGTCGGTGAAATTAGTCTTTACTGCTACCTACGTAGGTGGCTTAGTCAGCCTATTTATCTATAATCACGTTGTTTTTCTTCCTTCCTTCTCATATGTTCCATTCAGTCATTAAAAAAAAAAAAAGACAAAACTAAGCTTTTGGGCCTGATGTATTCTTTAAATTTTTTTTTTTTTTTAAATGGAAACAGCATTGGTCTGACTTCTTTTGTCTGAATGAAAGCTTAAGCACAGTATAAAAGGGTTACATGTGCTGCAATGTTGCCCAAGGATATGTGTTATTATTTGTCCCCCCTTGGCCAGCAGGGTCTCAGCTCTCTTTCCCTTTCAGTCTTTTGTTTGAACAGATGGGGTTGGGGAAGCAGGGGAAGATAGCCATTCTGTTCTCATTAACTCACCCTATACACAAACACAACCCAGGCTTGGGGACCTGAAGCAGGACAGCTCCCACTCCACCTCCCCTGAGACCCGATATGCTGAGATACAAAGAAAGCCATGCAGAGGGCCTGCATCACCATATCAATGGGCCAGCCGGCTAACTAGCAGCACTGCACTTGGATTTGGTTTTAGAAATGAATTCACAAAAATGTGTCCGTGCAGTATGTGACACCAGAAAACATTCTGCATATAGGAAGTGAATCAATTCCGTGCACTATACTTAAGTTATATTTTTATTAATTCCTTCATTATGTATATTTTAAGAGTACAAACAGATATTTGTGATGAAAGACAAAGGTATCTTTTACTTTTATTGTATCTTTTTTTCTATATAAGACAGTTTAGAAGACATTGAGAATGGTGGAATTCCTATTATTTCAAGCTCTTGCATTTGGTTATGATATAAAAATTATGACTAGGTGTCCGATGTGAATGATCTTATTTGATATATAGCATTCCTGGCCAAGAACAACATCACAAAAAATGTAAAAAATACACATCAAGTGTTGAAGTAGTCTCTTTATAATCCTTCTGAAAGTAGAGGGCTTTTCGGACATTTTAAGAGAAAGAGGGATTTTGGGGGAATGAGTCCTATTTGTTAGATTGTATTTGCTTTTCAATCACTGTCCGTCCTCATTAGTGTGAGGAGGGTACTGAAGCAAGCATAAATAGCTCCAAAAAATATCGCGGCAAAGAGCCTCTGAGCTTGTGGTGCCACAAGGGCAAGAGAAAAAAGACACTGGCGACCAGGAGCAGGTGGGAAACAGGACACCCCCCGTAGAATGCAGGCAGGGCCTGAGGAGCAAGATGCTCCAAGTGCTCCAGGAGGCTTCCAGAAGAGGGAAAGACCCTCAACCGGAACTGCTTTGAACATGATAATAAGCAGTGTACTAGCCATTGTTACCCTCCTATTAATCTTATTCTAGAATTTTGTATTGCTACTTTTAGTGTTTTTTTTCTCTTTCAAATTAAAAGGAAAAAAAAAAAAAAAAGGAATCAGCCTGACCCCTCTCTTTTTGCCATCCCTAGGCCTGGGGATGTTTGCGACAAAGAGAAAGCCTTTCTGGAGGATAAACAGCGCTTTGTGGTTCTACCAAACATGTCTTGCAGTTTGCTGCGATTCATACGGTAGGTTACTTATTTATGTGTGAACAGCTGAGCTACAAAATGTCCCAAGTTTGAGTCAGGGATCTCAAAGAGAGTAAAATACTTACTGTTTATTAGTGATTATTAACTCACAGAGCACACTATTTCGAAGACCTTGTTGAAAATTAGCTGTTCAGGTGACCAAAGTGAAGCTGATTTGTAGGGTGCTATTCGTTTGTTACCCCACTGCTTCCGAATGAAGAGAAAAGGATACGCATCTGCACTTTCACTAGGAAGGCTTGGGTAGCTTTCAACATTTTTATTTTCACAATGAGTTCGGATTGACCAGCAGGGACAGGCAGATGACTGTAAATTGGATGAACAACTGCAAGGAAAAAAGCCCGTGATAAAAGCCAGCCTGTCCCGAGGGTGGCTGCCAGCAGGGTGCAGCAGGGGTCAAAGCTGGGCTTAGTCCTGTTTAATATTTTTATTACCAATCGGAAGGGGGAGGAGAACCGCATAAAGATGAATCTGCAGAGCGCTATTCATTATGGAGGGCTTGCAGACCCCGGGAAGAGCCCCAAGGAAACCCTGAGGTTTGCGTGGAAAGGCAGTGTGGAAAGAACAAAGAACTTCCAGGCTGGAAAGCAGCCCTGGGACCCTAAGCCTAGGGAGATTCCCTGTAGCTTGGGGTAGAGAGGTAACTAGGTAACTGCCTGCCGCACGAATGCTGAAAATGCCCCGCAGGGTCCTTAACCCCAGCAGAGTTTCCCACTGCTTGCTGAGAAAGGCAAGCATCACTGTAGCTGTTTGGACTGGCTTGGTAAAGTTTTTTCCACCTAAAGTTTATGAGACTGTCCTTACACTGCTCCGTGTAGGGCATGTGAGTCAGAATCTTTGGGTTTGCTACTGCATATTTGCCTGCTCAGGGTGAGCTAAAGCATAGGGACGATAGGAAATTCCGGTCTGTCCCTAGGGCAGTGCTGCAGAGACCTATGGGAGGCCATCTGGTGTCCCAGCCGCCGTGGGACTCTAAGGAAGCCCCTTGTCCTCAGAGTCTGTCACTCCACGCAGCGTGGCTCCTTCAATGAGCAGTTGACCCAGAGCCTTTCTCAGATGCAGCAGCTGGGCCTCCCGGGGAATCCAGCAGGGGCTCAACGCTGACTGTCCAAAGCGCTGCCCTCAAAGTCCTACAGCTATGTCTTCGGTCTTTCCTACCGACTAAAGGAGGAGTGGTCACCAGTATCAGAGGCATCTCCCTTGGGTTCAGATCCGCTCGGACTCCTTGCTGCAGGCAGGAAATAAACATTCCCTAATTCAGGATTCCGTCTCCCCAGCACAGAACTATCAGGGTCACTGTGGAGTTTCTAGAATCAGCGGATCAGCTGCAAATTGAACTACTTACTAAATTACTATCTTAGGTACTTTTTTAAACCACCAACCGGGGATGGTAAAAATGACAACTATTTACACAGGTTGTACTAAGAGTTACAGAAGACGAATAGTCAGGTACTCGTGGGCATCTGGCACCTTGCGCACGCTCCTGGGGGTCACCCGCAGCTTTGCCCTCCAGCGATTCACACTGTAGCCCGAAGAGCCTTTGTAAGAGGACCTTTTCTAAGCTATCTCCTTTGGCTTCTCTATGATATATGCTTAATTTCCTTTAGAAAATATTTAATCTACGATCCAGAAGTAACGTGTTCCCATGGAGTGTGAGTTCAAACAGGTGCCGGTGCTTACCTCTCGCTCTGCCGCTCTCCCCCCAGCATGGTGGACGGGCTCATGATCCGGCGGGCCTTATCCTCCAGACTCCATTCAATTTCCCAGCCTCATCTCTCGCTCCTCCCTTCACAGTGTGTCTTTCCGTGTTTCTGGTCCCATGTGAATCTCCACCTGCGAGGAGCATAATTACTCTCACCACCCCTGAAACTCACACACTTCGGGCTTTCATGCCTGTGTGTGCCACTTACCCATCATAGTGAACCCCGGTTATTCTCCTTAAGACCAACCAGGATGGCGCCCTTACTGTGAAGCCTTCCAGAAGCTTCTCCTGTTTTTCTCCATTTCCACTGTTAGAACTCTTGTTTATCTGTCTCTACACCCCCCCCCATGTGTCTCTATTTCTATTCTGAAAGTTCCTGAGGAAAATATTTACATCTATATCCTACTCCACCTATATCCAAAGCTGTCAACACACCATGTTTTAATTAAACTTGTTAGATTCGTGAATGGACGTTGATCTTAAAGAGAGCCAAAACCAGAAAAGCTCTAGTAAATCATGGATCCCATCTGAAAGTTACAAAGCCAACTTCTGGAGAGAGACAGAGGCTGGCCTAGTCACCAGACTCCCCTGCTGGAAAGAGATGGGGACAAATGCATGTTCCAGCGGAGCTTGGGGCTGGGCTGCTGGTGGCTTGGTTGTTGTGGGAACTATGTTTGTGTTCTCCACAAAGCACTGAGGGTGAGGTTTCTGAGACAGAGGCACAGTTGGAGCGGCCCATCCCCAGCGCAGCAGCAGCACATCTGTCCTGGGACAGGCACACAGACTGTGTAATCAGGCTCAGCTGGCAATCAGGGAGCTGCCAAATAGACGTGAGACTAAATTATCTCCCTGTCCCAGACAAAGTGGCCTCCTAG
The DNA here is from genome assembly GCA_004027165.1 of Ctenomys sociabilis. Lineage (NCBI taxonomy): Eukaryota > Metazoa > Chordata > Mammalia > Rodentia > Ctenomyidae > Ctenomys > Ctenomys sociabilis. The sequence continues at coordinate 42,054 of PVKA01009590.1, read as the reverse complement.
ATCAGGGTCAAAACCAGCGCTGATAGAAAAAACAAAGAAGGGAAAGTGGCAGCTGCTACCCAACACCTGGCCAGTGGACGGATCCCAAGCTTCCCTTCATGCTCGCAGGCCTCTACTGCCAGGGTTGCCTAACAAGGAAAGGGATTTCAGACCAGTGGCGTTGGATGCCAAGGTCCTCATTGGGAGGGGAAAGCAATTTGTGCCACAGTGGCAGCGAAAAGGAGCTGAACCAATTTCTTTTCAGTGACTCTAGTACCTGCCAACAGCCAGCTGAGCAAACTTGTGTGAAAATGTGCCTCTGTTTCCTCCTTTGTGAATTGAAGGAGTTGAGTCCTCACATCCAAAATGAAAATGTGAGATATTTTAGAGAAAAGACTCAAACGTAAGCTATCTGACAGGTAAGACTACATTTCTATTCAGGCGCTGGTGACCTTGGGGCCTCTGGAAGGGACTTTGCAATTGTGGCCTGAATCTTAAGAGTTTGTGAGCTTGGGGATGGAAGGTGTTGACAGGAATACGACTCCAGAAAATGGAATGATGGAGCGGCCAGCTCTGAGGTGCAGGGTGAGGTGGGGCCGGGGTGTCTAGGAGATGCCCACTGAGCAGCAGCTCTAGGTCCCAGAAGGGGTGCTGGACACTGAGCCTCAGCAGCAGACACCAACCTGAATCCTGCACTTGCTTTTGGGGAGCATTCAGCGTTCCAGGAAAACAGACTCAGACAAACGTTCCTCTGCATCAATGTGACATTGCACCTGTATGTGCTGTGAAGAAGCCAAACAGCTATGGGAGTGATGGGTGCAGGGCTTGATGCAGTCTGGGAAGATCAATGAGAATCTGGGTACTGAAGGGTAAGCACTTGGAGCTGCTGGGAGAACATGGATGGCTGCAGAGGAGCCTGGCTTTGGTCCTCACTGTACTAACTATGATCTGCTTTAGATCTAAACTGTATGATGCGGTATGATACAATACACCAGAATGTACTGTGTACTCTATCCCTGTACTATGTATAGCACTGCCTTCCTCCATGGGGATGAGTGAGGAGGCTTTCTTTTTCTCTGAACATAACAGAGAACTTCCTCTTCAGCAGGCACTGGAACCAGACCCTGTACCCCACTCAGTTGTCTGCTCAATATAAATAAGGGAAAGTGTCCTATTGCAACACCTGAGTAGCAGGCAAGATAGGAAGGCTTTGTCCAAGGGAGGGATTTTAGACAAGACCTGTGGCACTGTGCTGTGGCATCTGTCGGCTCTCCCCAGCATAGGGCTGAAAAACAAGTCAGCCAGCTCCTGGGGGTCACTACAACCAGCCCGAGCCACTGCACTAGGTCTTCAGCTTGGTCACAGCTCAGCCGGCCAAGGAAGGACCAGCTGGGAGCAAGCATGTCAGGCTGAGGGCCTGCTGATGGCGACTGGCTTCAGTTTGGATCCTATTCTGCCTCACATGCCATGCTTAGCTCAGGTCTGAATCTCCTCAGTGGCAGGTCCCTGGATGCAAGAGCCAAGCCATGCAAAATCATTTAAGGCCTCCCTCCACTGTCCTTCCACTGGACCAATCAAGCCATATGGGCAGGCTCAGCACCTACACCTCAGGGGGAAGGGGTAGGACACAAATATTTGCAGAAACAGTAACATGGGCTGCACACCATCTTTAAAACCTCCATGTGGTTACCTTAGGATCAGAAACCACTGCTCTGGAAACTTGCTATTTGTATTACCTGCTATTATTTCCTTTTTGTTCTTCCTTAGTATTCAGCTAAATTTTGGGGGGAAATGTCAGGTTGTCTCAGCTGCGCTATGAAGAACCTAGGGAGCCGATCTTGTCCACTGATAAGCCTGCTTTGTAAGTGGAAACAGATGTACTCTGGGGCAAGAGTCCCAAGGGAGAAGAAGTCCCTGGAAAGGTTTCCAAGGACTCCTGTTCAGCCTTCCCTCCTCCTAAGGAGGATTTTCCTCCAAGTATTCATTGCTGGCCTTCGGGGTATTGTGGGGTTTTCTATTGTAAGAAAAGTTTCCTTGCACTGTGCACAATGTGTCAGGTGGTCACAGAAATCAGTGCGATGTGCCAGCCATGCTCTGCTGAGATGACTGCGGGTGCCTTGCTGCTGATAGTCTCATTGTCACCCTCGGAGCTGGAGAGGCCGTAGAACCTGGGTGTCCCTGTAGGGCCCCAGCACTCTGGAAGGAGGCGTTGCGGGAGTCAACAGCCTGGACCCTGCTTGCAAACCTCTGGCACAGGTGAACTCAGAGCTCCTCTGGTTCCAGTTCCAAAGACCAGTGAACATCTCATCAGCCAGAATGTTCCCTAGAAGGTAAAAGGCCAGAATGTAATCTCTCCCGAGAGCAGGATACCTACCTGCAAGAGGCGAGAGCCCCTTCCTGTTGGCTCTTTCATACACAAACTCCAGCTTTCAGGGATAAAGAATAATAGATTAAAATCCTGAGCAGAGTGCACAGTTCACAAATCTTTGGTGAGAAAGGAGAGAACAATGTTCGACCCAGGTTAACTGAAGAATTAATTGGCTCACATGTCAATCTCAGGAAGTCATGGGTTGCTGATATGAAGTCAGCTGAAACTAAAAATTAAAAACCTCCTCTTCCTTTTCTGACCTCTGCTTCTGTTTTGTGTGGCTTTTGGTACCTCCCCCTAGGATGGCACAGTGAGCACTGGACAGTCATTTTCTCTAAGCTTAGTCAGTAGAGAAGGGGAAAGTATCTTCCGACGTATCCAATCGAAAGCCTCAAAGTGAGCACACTGGGCCGTCCTGGGCTGGGCCTCTCTTCGGATCTGTCACCACACAGAGAGGGCCAGATACACTGTGTTGGGCAGGAACCCCCAGCATGTCACGTCAGGAGCTGAAAGGCTATCAGAAGAAAGGAGAAAAAGGGGAGAGGACACACCAGCGTCCGGTCACACCTGTCGGCCAGGGCTGCTTTTGGCCTGGGTATGGGGTCCTGTCACAGCGCGACTGCGTATTAAGCACACATCACCTTCACTCTCCCCAGACGGTCCTTCTGCTTACTTTGTCTGGTGTTGTCCTTTGCTGCCAGTCTAAATTCAATTTTTTTTTTTTTTTTTTTTTTTTGTCTTTTTGAGACAGGGTCTCACTATGTAGTTCAGACTGGCCTTAAGCTCACTTTGTAGCTCAGGCTGGTCTCGAACTCACAACAGTCCTCCTGCCTCAGCCTCCTGAGTTCTGGGACTACAGGCATGCGCCACCACGCCCGGCTACATTCTATTTTCAAAGATCAGTTCAAGTTCAGCTCTCTCCAGAAAGTTCCCTCATCTCACCTGTCCCATTTATTTGCTTCTCTCTTGGATTTTCTTCTCTCTCCTGAATAGAAACTTCTATGTTTGTATTAAATGGTGTGTTGCCTAATGCTTACCAAAATCTCTCCTGAAAAATAAACAAAACTTGGTTTATTGTTTTCCCATTTTTATGGTATGAATGGTCAATTTTATGCTATTAACACATCACTAACTATAGCATTGGTAAGAGGTGTGTGGTAACATACAATTATGAAGAACTTCAAACATATACAAAAATATGATACTTTAATCATGTGAAGAGCACCTATATAAAAAATAACTCAAAAATATGAATTTTAGAAGTTTTATAATTTTATTCCAATATAATTTAATGATATATTTATACCACTTGATTTCTCATCTTGACTGTTAATAACCAATTAATTCTTTTTTTAACTATTTATTATTAGTGACAAATACAGGTGTTTTTAGCCAAAAAAAAATAACATAAAGGAAAGACCGTGTAGGGACATAAACATACAACAGGATTTTCTGTGTGTGTGGCTCAGGCTGCTGAACGGCAGGGCCAGCTGGGGATTGAACCGTGGCACCCTACTCCTGACTGCCTTTTCATGAACAGGCTCTTAAACAACTGAGCTAGGGGCAGGCCCCCAAGAAACAATTAATTCTTATAAAATTAACAGCTACATTTTGCCTTTCCTTTCATTTCATTTACATAGATTCACATAATATATAGTCCTTTGCATCTAGGTCCTTTCCCTAAGCATAATACCTTCTGGATTTAGTCACTGTTTTAGCATCTATCAGTATTGTGTTTCATTTGCTCATGATATGGATAAACCACAAGGGTTTCTGCTCATAACTGGGTTTGTTTCTTCTTTTTGGCTATTGTGTGTGGGGCTGCTATGAAGGTCCATCCATGAATCATTGTGTGAACGTGAGTTCTCCCTTGTCTTGATTAAATACATATTTAGGTCACTGTTCAGGTGCATAGTCAGTGTGTTCTCCATAGAAGAAATCATCAAAAGGTTTTCAAAAATTTTCAAACTGTTTTACATTGCTGTCAGCAGTGTATGAGAGTTTCAGTGGCTCCATATCACCTCTGACATCACTGGGGTCAGTCTCTAGTGTTAGCCAACAGCATGGGTAAGGTAATGAGTCTTTAATTTTAATATCTATTTCTCTAGCAATGAGTGAGGCTCAGCATCTTTTCACATCTTTATTTGCCATTCTTGTATCTCCTCCTCTTCCTCCTCCTCTTCCTCCTTCTTCTTCTTTTTTGCAGAATGGGAGGATGGAACTCAGACCCTTGTGTTTGCCAGAGAAGCACTTATTCCGCTGAGTCACCTCCCAGCCCCCTTGTATCTTCTTTAGTTTATATGCATTCAAATCTTCTATTGTGTGACTAATTAGGTTGTCTTATGTTGTATTGTAACAGCTGTTTACATATTCTGAATGTACTTTTTTAAATTATTTTTTATTTCATTGAAGTACAAATATCAATCAGACAGTTTTAAGACACCTTAACAAGGCAGATTCGATAAATTAATACATCGCAAACTGTTTTCATGTTTTGGTATCGTACAAGGTGCATACATGATATTATACTTACAGACATTATTATAGCAGATGTCTCTGATCAGCAAATTAAGAGTGTAGCTGCTTACTTCTCTTATTTTTTATACCTGAATTATATCAAAAATTCAATAATTATTTTCATAGTGGATGGCCATAGTATTAGAAGCTGACATAATATCCTGTCCAACCACCATTAGTGCAAATCTTGCCTCTCATAGAATTATGTAGAAGCACAGCGTTATCTATCCCAACTGTACTGTCTATACACACACATCATGATTTTTTTCTTTCTATACCCCTTCCTTTGACTACACCTGTCAAAGGTGGGCACTCCATTGTCAAATATATGGTGACTTTTTTTTTTTTTCTTTTTTGGTGGAACCGGGGATTGAACTCAGGCCCTTGTACTTGCTAGGGAAGCACTTATTCCACTGAGCTATCTCCCTGGCCTGAATGTACATTTTTTATCAGATGTGTGCTGTAAAATATTTTCATATAGTCTATGGATTTCATTTTCTTACTGATATTAATTATATAACAAACATTTTAAAATTTTATTTATTTATTTATTTGTATTTAGGACATGGTGTACAAGGTGTTCAGGGTCTTGCTACTAAATTGAACTCATAGTGATTCTCCTGTTTATAGCCTCCCAAGAGCTGGGATTACAGGGCATGCCACCACGCCCAGTCTCGTAAATTTTAATAAGATGCAATTTATCAATTATTTTTCTCTTATGGGTTTTTATGTTCTGTCTGAAGAGACTCTGCTCAAATAAGTTACAAATATTTTTCCCACATAACTAAAAGTACTGTTACAATTTTTTAATCTCTTACAATTAGGTCTATGAGGCATATTTATTTAATTTTAGTATATTGTGTTATGTGATGTTTGAAGTTCATTTTTTTATGTAGAAGTATACAATTTTTCTAATACTATTTTTTGAAAACACATTTGCCCCATTGAATTATTTTAGCAATATTGCTAAAAACCAATTGATTGTAAATTATTTTAGCAATATTGCTAAAAACCAATTGATTGTATATAATTTATTAACTTATTTTGAGGTATTGGTGATTGAACTAAGATCTTCACACATTCAAGGCAAGTGTAGCACTGAACCACAATGTATGTATCCTGAGTCAGTACCACATCCTGAGTTGATCATATTTATGTAATCTAGCACTCAGCTGGCCCATATACTGCAGCCCTATAACTCTGTTTACTCTGGCGTAACTTTGTAGTAAGGCTTGAAAGGAAGTGGGATTGATATTTGGTTTTTTGTTTGTTTCTTTGTTTTGTGGTACTGGGGATTGAACTCAGAACCCTGTGCTTGCTAGGCAGGTGCTTATTCTACTGAGCCCTTAGCTTTCTTGTTTTTCACAATTGTTCTATCTATTCACAGTCCTTTCAATTTCCATATAAACATTTAAGTCAGCTTGCCAACTGTTATTAACATGAGTCCTGGGATTGAAGGATCAAATTGAAGCTATAGCACAATGTACAGAGACTTAATATTTATTTTTCCATTCAATGAGCATGGTATATTCTTTTATTTTTCCTAGTGACTTTTTTTAGTTTTTATTGCAAGGACCTGTATCAGTGGTTCTCTTAAAATGCTGCTATGGTAAGTCATACTTTAAAATTATAGTACTTACCAATTTTCCACTACTAGTATCAACATAAAATTGACTTTTATGTGTTGACATTTTATCTTGTAATCTCACTAAACTCACTGATGAGTTCTCAAACTTTTATTATGCATTTCTTAGAATTTTCTACAGTTGATAACCATGTCATCTGCAAATGGGAGCAGTTTTATATTTTCTCTTCTAATTTGCGTATGTTGTATTCATTTCTCTTGCATTGGCTAAATCTTGATTATAATGTTCATTCAGTAAAAGTGGTGAGAGCTGATGGACATCCCTGTTTAGTTTTAGGAAGAATAAGCTATTTGTAGATTTTTACTCTTAAGTATGAAGCTACTTTTTCATTTTTTAAAATTACACTTCCTTAAAAGTTGAAATTTCTTTCTATTTCTCAGTGGCTAAGACTCCTTAGCAAGAATGAGTGTTGAGTTTCATGAAATGCTTCTCTCTTTTTATTGAGATAATCACCTGGACATTATTAATACACGTTTGCCATGCATCCCGATAACACCCATCAGAGAGTTTGTCACTGTGCATGGTTGCATCTTAATTCATCCTTCTCCCTCATCCCCTTCCTCCCTGCTACCCTTGTTTGTCTCCATGTTTACAAAAACCTTGTTTCCATCTTTTTCTTCCATTTTCTTTTTCTTAATCCTCTTCCCTTTTCCCCACCTCCTCCCCTTTCTCCTTCCTAATATTTGAACAAGTTCTTCTGAGTACCTATCCTCCATCTCACTTACTTACCCTTCAGGTTTCCTCGCACCCATATTTAAACTTGTAGATGCAATTTTTTTTTTTTTTTTTTTTTTTTTTTGCGTATTGAACTCAGGCCCTTGCGCTTGCCAGGGAAGCGCTTATTCCACTGAGCCATCTCCCTGGCCCCATGTAGATGTGATTTATTCCACTTAAGATTGAGTTTTTTGAGGCACAGCCATTTACCTAAAAGTGATTTAAGTTTATGCTTCTTAGCTGCAAGAGTAGCTGCATGTGAATGCCACATTTTCCACTGCATGTGAATGCCACATTTTCTTTATCCATTCAACTGTTGATGGGTGTGAGGGCTGTTTCTAAGATTTAGCTATCATACATTGTGCTACTATGAACAGCATAGTATGGCAGCATCACTGTGGTGTGATGCTTTCAACACTTTCAAAAAGATACCAAGAAGAGGAAACGGCCCTTTAGTTCCATTGGCCAGTGGAACTTCTAGTTTTAGCTGTTGAGGAATATCCGTACAGATTTCCATATGGGTTGCACTAATGTACACTTTTGCCAACAGTGGAAAAGGGTCCTTTTTCCCTACAGTCCCACCAGCATTTGTTATTGGTTGGTTTCTTGGTAATAGCCATTCTTTCTGGAGTGAGGTGGAATCTCAGTGAGGCTCTAATTTGTATTTTTAAATAAGTGAGGTTGAACATTTTTCCATATATTTGCAGCTTGAACTTCATCTGTGAAGCGACACATGGAGTTTTTTCTAATTTATGTGGTAAATTACATTAATTGGTTTTCAAAACCAGTTCTGAGTTCTGCATTCCTGAAATGCATTTTACTTGGATATAAAGTATACACTGTTGAATTTGAGTTGCTAAAATGACTTTAAGAAATTTTGTGTCAGGCCTGGGGAGATAGCTCAGTAGAACAAGCACTTGCCTGGCAAGTACAAGGGCCTGAGTTCAATCCCCAATTCCATGAAATAAATAAATAAATAAATAAACAAACAAACAGACAAATAAATGGTGAACATTTTTTTAAAAAGAAATTTTATATATCAATATATTCAGAAATAATGCTGATCTACAGTTTACTTTCTTATAACATCTTTTACTTTTTTTGTTGTTGGCATAATAAAAATGAGTACAGGGAAGAATTTGTCCCTTTTGGTTTTTTTGAGTAGGGAGAGATCATTTCTTCCTTAAACATGAAGCCACATGGCCTAGCATATCCTTGTGGGAAGATTTCTAACAACAAATTCAAACACCTTAATAAATATAAGGTAATTCAGGTTACCCATCTCTTTTTTTTAATGAACATTGGTAGTTTGTATCTTTCAAGGAATTTTGTGGTCTATAATGATATTCATGCTTTCTTTCTTTCTTTCTTTCTTTCTTTCTTTCTTTCTTTCTTTCTTTCTTTCTTTCTTTCTTTCCTTTCTTTCTCTGTGCTAGGAATGGGAACTCAGGCCTTCATTCTGTAGTATAAGGCCTCACTATACAGATCGGACTCCTAGTGATCCTCTTGTTCTTAGCCCCCCAAGCACTAGGATTACAGGTCCATGCCACCATGCCCAGTCTCAGTAGCCATCTCAGCACACCCTAGGGGTGGGGCCAGCACGGCAGGGTGGTGCTAGGGACTAAACCCCAGTCCCTGGGCTATCTGGCTGTCAGGGACTCGTGTTAAGCGTACTCTTTCCCCCTGAGTTACACCTCCCATTCCAAATTTGTGTCTATATTGGGAAAGTTTTATACATCTGAAAGATCTCATCAAAGACTCATACTTGAGTTATACTAATTTTCTCTATTGTTTTCTATTTCATTGATTTCTGCCTCTATCACTTCCTTCCTTGGGCTTATTTTACTTTCAATCTGCGATGCTTCTAGTTTCTTACAATGGAAAGTGGGGGTCATCGATGTGAAATGCTTCTTCATTTCTCACATAAGCACTTGATGCTATAAAATTATTTTTAAGCATTACTTTCATAATATCTCACAGATTTTGATATAATGTGCTTTCATGTTCATCCAGTTCAAAATACCTATTTTTCTCTTGTAATTTTACCTTTGACATATTGTGCTACTTAGAAATATCATATTTCATTTTTAAATATTTGGCGATCTTCCCTATTTTCTTAACATTTATTTCTAATTTAATTAAATTAAAGTCAGAGAACATACTGTATATGATTCCAGCCTTTCATGGAGATTTATTGGATGGTTTTACTTGGTGGCCTGGACTACATTCTTGTACTTTAAAAATATATGTATTTTGCTGTATTGAAAGTGAACTAAGGGCTGGCCGAATTGCTCAGCAGATTGAAGTGCCTGCAGACAGGCACAGGGCTCTAGGGTTCAACCCCCAGGCCTGCTGTGCCAGCCCCGCCCCTGGAGCATGCTGAGACAGCAACTGAGTAGTGCGCACTGTAATCCCAGCTCTTGGGAAGCTGTAAACCGGAGGATCACTAGGAGTCTAATATAGTAGCGAGACCCTGAACACCCTGTAGACCCTTCCCTAAAACACACACGAAAGACAGAAGACTATTAGGGCTGGCCAAATAGCTTGGCAGATTAAAGCACCTGCTTAGGCACATGCATGGGCCAGGAGTTCAATCTCCAGGCCGGCCATCCTGGCCCTGCACCTAGGGTGTGCTGAGATGGTGATTGAGACTGGGCATCGGGGAGCACGCCCGTATTCCCAGCACTTGGAAGACTGTACATAGGAAGATCACTACAAGTCTGAGCTATGCAGTCAGACCCTGTACACCCTATCCTTAACACACACACACAAAAAAAAAGAGAATGTGAACTATTGCATACATTATAATAGGTCAAGATGATTGATAGCATTATTCAAGGTCTCTATATATTTCAGTCTACTTATTCTATCATGGATACAGGAATATTAAAGTATAGGACTCTAAGTGTATCTATCTCTTAAGTTATATTAGATTTTTAAAGTCTCTATTAGCTTTTCAGTGCTTGGCACAATCCTGGATGCCTACAGCTTAAAGGAGTAGATTAATTCGGCTCATATTTTAAGAGAATTCAGTTCAGAGTCAGCTGTATCTCCAAGACAGAAACCTCATGGCGGAAGGGCATAAAGAAGCAAAGACACTTTGTTCACAACGACTCCGAAGCAGAGCTGAGGAGCATCAGAGGGACCAGACATGGGTACCAAGTCCGTGTCTCCATGGCCCACCCAGGCCCACCAGTCCAGATGGAACTCCATCCTGCCCGCCACAATGTTTGTACACATATTTCTGCGTTGACTCATTTATCACAATGCCATCTATGTGCCTCATTACTTCTGGTTGTATTTCTCGTCCTGAAGTGAAGACGGACGAACCAACTTCCCTTTGGTTAGTACTTGCCAGGCATCTGTTTGTCCCATCCTTTAATGTATGGTCATGTGACACAGAGCAACATGCAGGCCAGTGATAGGCAGTACACGTGACAGTGGTCCCAGGCTGTCAACCTTACTATAGCTCTCATCGTAGTGCAATGAGTTACAAACATGGTGACAGAACTGCTGGCATAAGCAAACCTGCCTTAATTCCAGTTGTAGGAAAAGATGGCTTATCCAATTTCATAATAGGTAATATAAATGCTTAATATTTACTAATGGTAATAAATGACAATATTGTTGATTTACATATTTACTACCCTATACTTTTTAATGTTTATTAGAATGTAATCAATTAACTTATTAAAAGGTATTTAAAATACGCCACATACTCAAGCAGCAGCCTCATACATTTTGTGTTTACTGCATCTCTTGATTGTATCAAAGGGTCATATCAAGTGATTTATACATACTGTTCAGACTTATGTAAGTGCCCCATGTGACATCTACATGTAAGAAAAAAAAGCACTTAATGATGCACTTTTAGAAACTATCCCAGCCATTAAGTAATATATGACAATGATTATAATTTTGTTTATTTGGTACAGGGTCTCACTGTGCCGTTCAGACTCTAGTTATCCTCATGTCTCAGCCTGCCCAGTGCTGGGACCGTGCTCCACCGCACCCAGTCTCAGCGGCTGGCTCCAAACGCCCAGGGTTCTGGGTTTGCACAGCATGTGCTGCCAGGGATCGAACCCCAGTCCCTATGCTTGGCTAAGCAGGCACTTAGTCTGCTGAGCTACTTTCCCAGCCCTGTATTTATACTTTTATATATGGATACTTCTCATATAGTACCTGACACCTATAAACTTCCATTTCTACCATCCTGTCTTTGTGCTAATATTACTATACATTTTACTTTTATTTGCTACAATATATTTTTGTGTGTTTTCCTTAAAGCAGTCATGCATACCTGATTTTCAGGAAATACTAACAGCTTGATTACAATATCAAGTCTTCCTCTGGTATTATTTTGCTTCTCACTGGAAAATTTTCTTTCATGTTTCTTATGATGCAGATTTAAGAAGCACAAATTTGTCAACTTGCATTTGCCTAAGAATGCTTAAGTTTTCCTTCGAATTCATAATTCGTTTTGCACCATTGATGCACAATGAACTAATGGTGCAATGCACATGGAGTACAGTTGCTCTCAAATGCACAGGTATATTATCTTCACTATCAAAATCAAGATGACAAACATTTCCAACCCTTTAAGTTAATGCGCGATTCATTATAATCTGTTTTTTCTCTTATTTTTCACTTTTGAAAGACATTTTCTCTTACAATGAATGTTTATGTTGATAAGTTAACAGGTTTTTGAAAATATCCCTTCTTCTGTAGCTTTGTTTCATGCATGGTTTCTAGTAAATGGAGTCATATATATTTTTTCCTCTGTACATAAAATATGCTGTCCGGCTGCTTCTGATAGTACTTTTCAGAAATTTTGTTATTGTTTTCTTTTTTCCCGGCGGAACTGGGGATTGAACTCAAGCCCTTGCACTTGCCAGGAAAGCACTTATTCCACTGAGCCATCTCCCCAGCCCCTGTTATTGTTTTCTTACCCGTTTTCTTTTTAGCCTTTCTCTGAGAGGGGTTTGTTAGTCTTCTTAGATTTGTGGGTTGATAGTTTTCATCCGATATGGAAATTGCTTAGCCCTTTCTTCAAAGACTTTTTCTGCCCCTCCTCTTTCTTTGCTTCTTCAGAGATTCCAACTCTGTGTGTGGTAGGTCCTGGATACTGCCTCTCACATCATTGCAGCTCAGTTTATTCTTATTATCTTGTCTATTTTAGATCATTTAATGCTGTTTCTTTTGGTTCACTGATCTGTTCTTCCCAGTGTTGAATCAACTTTTAACTTCAACTATTTTACTTTTCACACCAAGAAGTTCTATTTTGGCTGGTTTGTTGCTTGGACATTTAGATAATTGGGCTTCCTGAGGATTGAATAATGTCAAGAAATTTCTTGGAAATAACTCAGCAAAGGAGAGGGAATTTGAAATATCTAGACATAGACCATCTAGCTTGTTAGTTGTGTCACCCAAGAGAGTCATTTCACTTCCCTGTGTTTAAGTGTTCCCAACTCTGAAAGCCTGACTGGATGTGTGGGAAAGTGTTGGTGCAGCAAACAGGTGAGGGGGACTTAGGGCGAGGAGGCCCCTCTTGAGTCTCCAGTCTCCCCATGGTGGAAGTTGGCTTTAGTTATGAGTCACAGGAAGGATTAGCTGTCCCTCTTCCCTGGAAAGAAGTGGCAAAAGGATGTTTGTGAGTACTATAAACCCAGACCACACATGGCAAGAAATAGTGGCCGTTCCAGGAGCATTGTTAAATTGATGTTATAGAGGAAACTCCTGCTCATGACAGCTCACAGGTCTCAGGAGGTCGCTGCACCAGCAGCAGAAGGACCCACCTCGTGCCTTGCTTTATAACTCATCCAGATGCTCCATGCATGTGAGAGCACTGCCCACAGGATATTGTCTCCTAGAAGCATCAGGGAATTTTGAGAGTGAGTGACTCCTACTAACAAAAACCCAATAAATAGGTCAGGCAGAAATAGGAACCAGAGATCTATTAAAGTCTAACTCAAAAAGATAAAAGAACCAGGCAAACTTTAAATACTTGTCTTGGAATAGTTTAAGATAGAGTGTTCTTCCCAGTCTAAACTTATCCCATAGTTCATGAGGGAAACAGAGCTACCAGCAGCAACAAATGACCGAGCTGGGGCCAGGGACACAAACAAGGAAGAAGATGTGTCACGTATTCTTTGGATTTGGAGCTCAGGCTTGGAATTACCACTGCTCCGCTCACAGCATTTATAAAATCCCTGAATGATGTCTGCAGAGGGAAATCTCAATAAGTACAACACAAGCTGTTTTAGTTCAGTCCACACTTTTTTGCTCTCAGTATCAGTAACAATTTCTTCAATATACTGGACAATGTTTAAGGCACTGATGCTCTTTCTCAACTGGGCATCAAGAAACACCCAACCAACTCACCTGGAGTGGTGAGCAACAGAAAAGCTACTGAGGGTTTTGTCTGGAGGGCAGGATCGCCCCTGATTGAGGTGCACTAACTGAGCCAACTTCTTAAATCTCAAAGTTCTAAGTGACAGCATCTACAATAATATTTCCCAAGATTAAATTTTGGTGTGAAATATAGAGATCTGCAGTAAGAATGCAACATTTAGATGGGCTTATCTGTAGCTCTGAAGCCACAAGCCACAATCCACGTAAGAATTTTTCCCCAAGCACTTCCAAGAGGCGTGTGGCACAGTGGTGAGTTACACACACTCCGGAGCTAGCATCTCAGCCACTCAAGTCCCAGCTCTACCCGTTATTAGGTGGGACACCGGGTAAGGTAGTCCTGCCTCTGCATCCCAGTTTCTTTAACTCTGACCTGTGGACAATGGCAGTGGGGACCTCACAAGGTGTCTGTGAAGATACATGTTCATGGTTGCCTGTGGGGTGCTTGGCACAGCCCTCGGTGCATGCAAGTGCTGTGATCTGTCCCCACACTCCCAGTGACAGAGCCCAACCCTCCTCAGCTGCGCAGTTGTGACTGGGTTCCATGGGTACGTGATGCTGATAGTACCAAGGAGTCTTTTTTTGTTTGCTTTGTTTTAATAAGTACCTAACACATTATTTAAATATCTCATCACTTAAAGCTGCTCAGAGCTTCCAATTAAATAAGAGATCATGTGGCCCTCAGAGGGTCATCAGGGCCAGCTTTTGACTCAGACTGTCCCTCAGTGGCCACAGTGGTTTTGACTACTGCAGAGATTGCACATTGTCCTCTTTTGTGCCTATTATACACTAACTCAGGAAGGCAAGAAATACAAGGGCCTTTGGTGGTTTTATTTATTTATTTTTCATTTATTTATTTTTATTTTTTTGCAGGACCAGGGATTGAACTCAGGCCCTTGCACTTGCCAGAGAAGAGCCTAATCCACTGAGCCATCTCCCTAGCCCCTGGTGATTTAATTTACCTGACCAGAATTCTAGTTTACATACCCAAATGTCTCCAAAATATCTAAAATCAGAGTTCAAAAACACTATCATGATTATGACAAACGTGGCTTTTCGTTTATTGGGAATGAAAAGATTTTTCACTTCTATGTTACATTATTTGTCACAAAGTGCTTACTGATCTGTGATACTTGCCCACAGGGCCTTGGTGATTACTTCTCCACATTGCCCTGGCCGAGTGTCCTCCAAGTGTGCTAAAGGCCCAGCTCTTTGGCAGCACCGAGCTTGTGGGGAGTTGACCCCTCCAGAGTGTGAATAACTGAGTGTGTGTTCTTCGTAGAAGTGGGCATATGGCTCAGCTTTAGTTCATGAGATTGGAGAAGATGATTATTGCTGGTGTGTCAGGGACAGATGAACTCTCACACTGGAAGCAGAAGCGCAAGTCTGGGGCCTAGGGGATGTCACCTTCAAGTATTAAATGAAGTACTGATGTCAGAGCATGTGGTTTAAGGAAACTGCAAGAGGCTGGGAAAAGAGCAATCAAAGGGCTTAGATGAGAGGGATACTACTCAGTGCTCACAGGCACAGTCGACAATGTGATGAGAATTTAAGACAGGAACAGAGGATCCAAACAGGGAAAATTCTGAAGGCACTGTTCAGGTGAACCATACCCATCTATTTTTTTTTTTTTTTTGTAGTGCCAGGGATTGAACTCAGAACCTTGCCTTTTGTAGGCAAGCACCATATTCCACTGAGCTATCTCCCCAGCTCCCAAACCATACCAGTCTATCTCCTGTTGTGTAGGTGAAAGTACCTTGCATCTGTCTAACATTGTTGACTGTTACTCGCTGCCTAACACCATCTTACTTGTATACGTCTAGCTTTTCTAATTAATCAGAGTAGACGATAATTATAAAGCTAAACTACGTAAGTGCAAGCTGCAAGAAGGACTGCCATCAGCTCATAAAATTATTTTGCCTTTATATGCTTACTCAATCCACAGCTAAATGCTACAAATTAAGTGTTTATATCTCCCTGTCTCCCCCACTAAATTCCTAAACTGAAATCCTAATCCCCAATGTAATGGTTTTAGGAAGTGGAGCTTTGGGGAAATGATTCGGCCATCGCAGTACAACGCTCATGAATGGGACAATACTTCATACAATCTGCCTGAGATATGCCCCTCAGCCCTGCTGGGATGTTGCAGTGAGAAGGCGCCACCTATGAAATAGGAAGTGGACCCTCATCAGACACTACAAAATCTGTACTCTCTTAATCTTGGAGTTCTGCTCCTCCAAGGAGGAATTTCTGTTGTCTATCAGTCACTTAGTTTATAGGATTCTGCCGAGGTAGTCAGAGTGGATTAAGGTACTAAAGTCAGTTGTCTAAGACTTTTACTTCTAGTTAAAATGGAGAAACAAGAACAAATTTACCTTTTCATCTAAATCAAACAAAAATAAATAGAAGCAAAATACTTGACATGACAGTTTTAAAGACACTGTACATTACACAATGATTCCTGAGAGGCAGGGTGCAAGGTATTCATACCCTACAGTTGACCCTGCAGGCA
Source organism: Ctenomys sociabilis (assembly GCA_004027165.1). Classification (NCBI taxonomy): domain Eukaryota; kingdom Metazoa; phylum Chordata; class Mammalia; order Rodentia; family Ctenomyidae; genus Ctenomys; species Ctenomys sociabilis. Next base: position 25,910 of record PVKA01009590.1, on the reverse strand, counting down.
GGCAGGCTGAGCCCCTGAGGGATGGCACAAGGAGGAAAGCCGGGGCAGAGCTGGCTGGGTTGTGTTGAACAGATGGAGCTGAGATTCAGGGAGCCAACATGGCCACAGATCAAAGGCCAGAGCGTCAGAGAGGAAAACTACCCGGGCAACTTGGAAGACTTACAGAGAGTCACTTTCAAGTACTGAACAAAGTATTGCTGTCACAGCATGTAGTTTAGGGAAACTGCAAGAGGCTCAGGAAAGAACAGTCTGAAGGCATAGACAAGAGGGATACTACCCAGTGCTCACACAGAGCCACTAGTGGAATCATTGGCCTTTAACCAGGCTGGAGAATATCAATTCATTTTCTCCTGCTTTGTGCTGAGTTGCAGCAGAGCCTTGCCTCCATAGCAGAGAGGAATAGCCCCAGCTCATGTGCCGCTCTGATTCTGCATCCCCTTTGTTATGGTTTGTGTCTAGGTGTTCCTCCAAAGCCTCAGGCAGCCATGGGTGGCTTCTGGAATTTGTGACTGATTATTGTGGGCGTGGATGCCGCACCTGCCCTGGGACAGGTAACTTGCCTTACAATGTAAGGAGGGGAGAGAGGCTAGCTGAGGCCTGAGTTGCTGCCACTCCCTTAGCTCTCTGTTCTTTGCCACTGCCGTGAACTGTTGTCCTCTTCCGTGTACCATTCTGCCCTGAAGCCAGCTGAGTATGGACTGAACCGCTGGTAACTGTGAGCTAAATAAATCTTTCTTTCCTTAGTTTTGAGTGTCAGGTATTTGTCCTAGCAACAAGAGAAGAGTAACTGACACACCCCTCCAAAAACTCTTATGCATAAGATCTACAAAATATTTCAAATAATTGTATCTCAGGATAAAGCTCAAGAGGAGTTGCAAAAATTTTAAAAAGCACAAATGAGGTAAAATTTTTATTGGTCTGGCATCCAATAAAATATTACCAGGCATTGAGGAAAGCAGGAAAATATGACCTATAATGATAAAAAATAATAAAATAACTGAAATGACCCAAAGCAATGCAGATATTAAAATCAGCAAAGATACTAAAAAAAGATATTATATTTACATTGCATATGTTCAAAAATTTAAAAAGATGCTAAAGATTTTTAAAAAGCTCTCTATATTAGATTTTGAGAGAAAAAAAAAAAACCCATAAAATCCAAGATGAGAAGGATACATAGTAAATTGTTCAAAATCATGGATAAAAAAAAAATCCTGAAAACAGCCAGGGCAGGTGAGGGAAGTTATATCCAGAAAAACAAATATTAATGATCAGAGCAATCATGTGTAGAAAATGATACAGGCAAGATGACAGAAGAGCAATATCTTCAAGGCAATGCAAAGAGGAAAACTCGTGTCAGCCTGAGACTTCCACTAGTTGAACCAGGCAAAATGTTTTCAAAAACAAAAGCAAAATAAAATATTTTTAAATGAGGAAACTTCAATACACAATCCTGATAAAGACTCTCATCTTACTAGAAAAAGCAGTGAACTCCTTTAAACTAATGAAGGACATCTATTAAAAAGCTACAGCTAGCCCTGTACTTCGCAGTGAAGAGGTGAATTCTTTTTTCCAGAGAGCAACCGAGGATATCTACCCTTCTTCCCATCTCTGCTCAGCCTTCTACCAGAGGCTCTGCTCAGCTAGGGAGCATAGTGAGGAAGCAAAAGGAACAGCATCTGAATTTCAAGAGAGAAACAATAGGCTCTTTATTTGCAGATGGCACAGCTGTCTATGCTGAAAATCCAGTGAACCTACAACAAAAAGGTTCCAGAATAAGTGAGTTTAGTTTACGAGACACAAGGTCAATACATAAAAAATAAATTACATCTCTATATATCACCAACAAATGGAAATCCAAACTTTATAAATTTGTCTTTAATGGCATAAATGTGAAATACAGATAAATATGGCAAAAGGTATACAGAACCTGTACAGTGAAATCTACAGAGCACTGATGAAAGAAGATTTAACTCAGATAAGAGATTTTTAATACTTCAGGAGACTCAATATTGTGAGGATATTTCTCCCAAATAGACTGATAGCTTCAATGACATGCAGATCATAAGTCTAAAGAGCTAGCTTTTGGAACGGTTGATTCTAAAGCTGCCATGGATGCGCCAGGACCTGCAACAGCTGAAGAAACTTGAAAAAAGAAAAGCAAAGCAGAGGGCTAACAACACCTGATCCAATGGCTTCCTAAGCTATGGTTCTCAAGCCTATGTGCTATTGACATTTTAAAAGGTAGCTGGGGGCAGGGGGTGTAGCTTAGTGGCAAAAAAGCCTGTCCAGCAAGCACAAGGTCCTGAGTTCAATATGGGTATACTGCATAAATAAATAACTGGGTCATGGGAACAAAATGGTTTGGAAATAGATCAATATATCCCCCGATAACTGATTTTTGATGGCTGTGCAAAGGGCAGTACAGTACAGATAGATGTTCCTTTCAAGAAATGGTAAAATTAGATAGCCCTGCACAAAATAATAATAATATCAATCATGAGGATGATAATAACTTTGATCCTTGACATCACAGAAACTAAAATGAATCAAGGATATGTTGAATGTTCGTGGCAGCTTTAAATAGGAAAACACAAGTTTCCGCCCATGAGGAAAGGATAAGCAAATTGTGTGTGTTGATGCAGTGTAACTCTAGTTAGCAGTACAATGCTAGGCTACTAATATATGTGACCATAGGACTGACTCTCAGAGTAATTACCATGGGTGAAAGAAGTTCAACAAAAATAGCTAAGTGTAATTCTTCTGAATAAAATTCTAGAAAGTGAAACTTAAGAAGGGATCAAAGGTTGCTGAGAGACTGGAGCAAAGGTGAGACAATAGAAATGGAGGCAGGTTAGAAATGGACGCAAGAAATTTGTGGGCATAGATATAGCGACAGTTTTGAAAGTTTTGTGGAAGTATGTTAGGAAAGACTCACGGGCACTGCATACAAGCAAAGCGAGGGCTCAGCTAGAGGTGCTACGCTGCCTTCGGTCTCTATTTATATATATATACATTGAGTCTCAGCCTTTGGGTTACTTTAGGTGAACATAACAAGATCCCATCATGTGTCCAAGGTTAATGTTTAGGTTATACATGAGAACCTGCCAGGCACCTGGGAGCAAAGACACAAAAACAGGGTGTCCTTGAAGAGCTCCCAGCATTCTTGGTTACTCCTGCGGCTGCTGCTGCCCTGTTTTCTTTTTCCTTATCCCATATGCCCTGAAAGTTATTTAGCAGGTCTCTATTTTAACTCTTTCTTACCCCAACAGTTGCCTGCTTGTGGTGGTTGATACACTGTATCAACTTGAGATGTTAGAAGCTCTGGGGGGCTTGGCGATTCCATCCCCAGGGGCATGAGGGGCCGCTGTAGGGTGCTGGGGGCCAGCCCTAGAGTGACTCTGCACAAAAGGGGTATAAAAAAGGGTTGAGGAAGGCTTCTGCGAGGCCCACTTCCTTGGAGGAGCTCCGAGCTTCGTCGCCCCACTTCCTGGGCTGAGCTTGATCATCGTAGCCACTCCACTTCCTCAGAGGATCTTGATTTTCGCAGCTGCCACTTTGGAGGAGTTCGGTTCTTCACAGCCGCTCCCACTTCCTTGGAGGGGCACCAGTCTTCGCAGTCAGTGTAGAGGGAGGGAGAGAGGCTCGATAGATGCTGGAGCTGCTGCTCCTCCTCTGCTCTTCATTGTTTTCTGCCGCCATGAACTGCTGCCATCTGCCTGGGAGCCAGCAAAACGTACACCAAAACCTCACAGCCCCCCATCCTCTCCCCCCAGTGTCCCCACTGCTGAGCTGCCGACCGAGTCCAGGAATGGTGATGCACACCTGTAATCCCAGCGCAGTGGAGGCTGGAAACAGTAGTATCACTAGAGTCTGAGCTACGTAGTGAGACCCTGTACCAAATACCTGAATGAGAGAGAGAGAGAGAGAGAGAGAGAGAGAGAGAGAGAGAGACTGCATATCACCGTAAAAGGAAGCCCAGGGTCAGAGTCCTAGCTGCTCATGGCCCACCGGGGGTGGGGGAGGAGGCTACCGCGGGAGCGACCTGGGGAGCATAGGTGTGAATGGGCCTGGTCCTCTGCACTGCTCAGGGCCCTCCTCTAATCCATACAGTGGGTGGATGGGACCAGACAGTGACCCCTGTTTTTACAGGTAAAATAGCTGAGCACAGGACAGGCAGTTCTCTTCCTGGCCAAAGTCAGAGTGCTATCTCTCCCTTTGACTATTGCTTTTGTAACCACTTCACATGCTTAGTGACCGAAACAACACATGGCAGGACTGCACAGCCAAGGCAATGCAGGGCAGCACTGCCTCGAGGCCCGGGGCCACCTTGCATGTCCCCTTTCTCCCCCTACAGGCTGTGCCTGTTCTCTGGCCATCGCTGTGCCCATTCTCTCACCCTTCTGGCATCCTGCCTCTCCCAGCTTCGTAAGCACCCTGTAATGACCTTAGATGCACTAGGCAAACCCAGGCAGATCTCCCCACTTCCCTATCCCCCGCTTCAGACCCCTGTAAGTTCTCTCTTTCTATACAAGAGGAGAGATTTGCTGGTCCTGAGGATTTGAATATGGACCTGTGGGAGACGGTGTGAACCCTGCTCTGCAGGCCACAGCCATGGCCTGTATGTGAGGCATTGTAATTTTTTATTATGTTTGCATTATATAATGAATACATTTATCATGGGGTGACAGCACATGTGTGTAATACTCCTTAATTCTTCTCAGCCTCCTCCCCGCCCTTTCCTCCCCCAGCCCTTTCCCTCCATCTCTCAGCTTTTCTCTTTTTCCTGTCCCACTGCTGCCTTGGAGAAATCTTTATTTTCTCTCTAGCTCCAGGATGAACTATCTGTTCTCGTCTACCATTTGTTTGGAGCTAAGTTTCTATTTTCCTTTTCCTTCCTTCCCTCCCTTCTCTCTCTCTCTTCCTCCCTCTGTCTCTCTCTATTTCTCCTACAAAAAGAGGGGGTTTCCTGTATGTTTCTTGTCCTATAACTTCACATATCCTAAGTTTTTCCTTTTTTGCTTTCTCTTGGAAAGAGGCAGGGCAAAGCAGCCTGGGCTCAGAACAAGCTGGACACAGCAGGGTCCAGGTCTCATTGCTGACACTCGCCAGTTGTGGGACTTGAGCAAATGACTTGATGCTGCATAACCACAGTTTCCTCACCTGGGAAACAGAAAGGCCCCATTTGATGAAGCTGAGGGGAAATGATGCAGAAATACAGCGGTAACCCAGAGCAATCAGTGAAGACAGGAGTTTCTGTTTCCCTGTAGTAGGCACAGGAAACCCTGGAGGTTACTGCGTTCAGGTGAAAAGCAGAGCCCTCTCCACAGGAGCAGCCTGGGGTGTTGCACTGCCTGTCCTGTTCTGCTGTGTTCCCCGGCTTGTTCCAGTTACCTGATCCCTCTCCAGTTTTGGAGCTGGAGCTTGCTGGTGGCAGGGAACAGACCCAGGAGCTCACCTGCTGTTGCTGCTGCAAATCTCAGCTCTGCTGTGACTTTCCTTGGGGCCCTGCTGAGCCCAGGAAATGCTCTTAACTTCTCCGTGCCTCAGTTTGCCCATCTGTTAAACAGGGATACTAAAAGCAGGAGCCTCGAGGGTTATGAGACTGGTTATGAGGCATGCTGTGGACAGAGGCCTCCCGCTCTGAGGAGGATGGAGCAGGCCTCCCTAGGGGACCTCAAGCCTGCAAAGTTATAGTATGTGGCCCTCAAGGCAGGGGCATTAGCCTTGCTATGGCCGGGGCTCTCTGTCTTGCTTCCGAATGGGCCCTCCTGGAGCTGGGAGGCGAGAAGGCTCCAGGGAAACGAGGGGGCGCAGGGGACTCAGGCACCTCTTCTGATCTCAGCAGAACAAAGACCGCCGCGGTGCTCCGTGCGTCCACTGGGTGGAGCCCGTTAGCCGGGGAAGGCGGCGGGCGGCACGGGCCCCAAGGTACGGAGCCCCTCCGCGGGGCACGCTTTGGCTTGGGGCTGGAGGAGCTAGGAGTAGCCCCTTAGGACCGACTTGGGCTACGGTGTCAGCTGGCGGACTCGCTCCTGGGTCCTGGACACCAGGTTTCATTAAAACTGAAATGGTCTGAAAGAGAAAACGAATGCTGATTACAGCCTTAGCTGTCCCTAGAGCAGTGAGGTGCCCGGGGTCCCCGGAGCAGGGATCCACATTTCCCTGGGACGCCACTTCCTCTTCCTCTTCAGCTTCCTGTTTGCTCTTCAGAGATGATTTCCTGGACCACATGGCCGACGTCGCCAACACCACCTTCCCTGTCTTTTCCAGCACTTGGGCCTCTTCTGGGCAACGTATTGCCTGTACGTATGCACACACTCGCGCACATATATGCGCACACACACAGGGCAGGCATGCTTTGCTTCTCCTCTGACATAGAGCCTTGGGTTCAGATTTACAGGGCATTCATCCTCTGCTTCCACAAGAATCTGGTACACAGCAGACACCATAAGAGTTTGTTTATTTGACAAGTAGAAGAAGGATCAGGGGTTTCAAGTCCTGATTTATCTGCAAATTGGGCAATGGATGCAAAATAATCCTGCCACCTGTTAAGAATAAACACACGAAAGGGCCAAGGTCAGGCGAAGCGACTCTCGAGGGTGCCCACTTACTCCCATGCACGAATGGGAATTGTTAGGAAAGTAAGGGTGTATGTCATATATTGTGATAAGAATTAATTTTTACTTGTATTTATTTATTTATTTTGTTTAGCTCGGTCTTGGCCAGGCACACAAAAACAAAACACAAAGTGCCTGTTTTGAATTGACACACAAAAATGCACACCTTTCAGCAGGACCACCTAAACTAGGTAAAGAGTGGAACAGCTGATTTGCAGGGGTGAGGCTGACCCAGAAATGCAAGACACATACCTTGTTTACAAAAATAAAATCGGTGATTAATAGGGTAAAGGAAAACAAAACAGGAGAATAAGGAGAAGGCAGGAAACAGGGGCTGGACATAAATCGTAAACCATGAAAACCTGCCTCTTTCTAGGAGAAGGACCCCTGGGAAACTCTTATTCACTAGGGGTGCATGGTGACCTGACCGCCATGGCTGCTGTCAGTGATTGTGCATCCCAGGGCTGGGTTTCAAGTTCCAGAGTCTGGTCTGGGACAGAACTTTGCACAGTGGGGCTTTGGGTTGACACTAAGCTTGAGAGCTAAATTAAAATCTTTTCAGTTCTCCCTCTAGCCTGGTGGTTTTGTCACTTTAAGTCAGTAAGAAATTCAAAGATAAAGACTTTAAATATCACTTAGTTTTTTGGTTATGAAGAAAAACACATATTAAGAAAAGTGCAACAAAATTTAAATAAAGGCAACTCGAGATTGTGACAACTGTTTTGGAAGGTGACCTCAAAGAGAAAAGATGTACTTTGCTTCACTGAGAAGGGCCTTTGCACCCTAAATTTTGTAAAGGAAAGAGAGATATCACATTGTTGCCCACAACCTGGAAAGTGAAGCATGACGCAGGACGGATATTCTTGGAAGTGTTTAGGAAGTGTGGAAGCTGTACAATGGGACAGAACAAGTGCTTCCAGGGAATCGCTGAGGGGATTCCCAGGCCGGGCTTCTGGGACGCACAAATCACCAGCCTAACTGAGCATTAGACCCTGCTCCAAAAGGCCATTCTGCAGCCTTGTCCTTCCCACTCCTGAGAAAGGCACCAGTGACTGATTTTCCAACCACAAGGAGACAAAACCTTGGCCAGGATCATCAAAATGACAGAGTTTTGTTATATCTGGGGAGCTGAGAACCCCAGACGGTTAGTAATTCTCTAAGACCCATCAACCATGGACTTTGGCAGAGTGTAGAGTTAAATTCTGATCCATCCAGCTCTGAGATCCTCTATACCAGTCTCTCTCTCTCTCTCTCTCTCTCTCTCTCTCTCTCTCTCTCTCTGTGATGAAGAACAAAGGGACAAAATTGTACATTGAAAGTTAATATAAAGAAGAAAAAAGGATTGAAAGTAGGAAATCTAAGAAGGCTTCTCAGAGAGACTGGTAAAACATTTTTATTTAATTTTTCCATGATTGTGGGTACTTGCGGCATTGGCTTTGCTCAGCTGCTGGCAGAGACAGTGAGAAGGAAACTGGAGCCCATGGCAGCCTGAAGCCCCGGAGCCCTTTGTGTGCAGGGCCAGTGGGAAAGGACATTCTGAGTCCCTCACCCAAGGGCTGGCCACCCAGGCTTGGTACTAGCACAGCCAAGCCAGGTTTCCAAGAAAAGCTGGCAGGCAGGTGTAGTATATGCTTACACCTTGAGGCCCATTTTGTTCTCCTGTTGCAGCAACAGTGACACAGCCAGAGAAGGAAAGGCTGCCGTATTTCCCTGGGGCAATTGAGCAATGCAGTAGCTGTCTGTGGCATTTCACAAGTTGTAACTTCTCTGTTCTCCTATTGGAGCCATTCTCCCTTATTTCTCTCTCTTCTCATTTTTAACTCCTTCCCCTTGAGTTTCTCTCTTTCTTGGTCTTTCAAGGCTCCTGTAGTTCGCGTGTGTGCAGTCTCCCCTTTTCTCTCCTGCCTCTTGTCTTCTCACTGGCCTGATACACTGTATCAGTGAATCCCCCAGCAGTGTCATATCTAACTTTTTTATTCATTGCATGATTTATTTTTAGCCTGAAACAACTGCATCCTAAAAATGGAGCTCCTAATGAGCCAGAGGCTGGGCAGAGAGCTATGTAAGGTATCTGGGGCTGGGCCACCAGCCTCCGCCTGGCTCTTATTCTGCGCATGTTTGCCTGAAGCTCCCCTGTGTCCAGAGCCTAAGATTACACAGCTTGTGGGACCCAAAGTGGGGAGGACAGATCAGATTCTCTCTCTTTACTTGGCTCAACGAACCCACTAAGAGTTTTCCATTCTCTCTCCTGTACATGCTATTCTGAGGAACAAGAAAGAGAGAGAAAAAGAACTTTTCCCAAATGAAGCGAACTCACCTGCTCATTCTGGGGCTCTATTTGCTGTCCTCTTGCAGGGCAGAAGAAGGGCTGAATTTCCCCATATATGATGGGAAGGACCGAGTGGTGAGTCTTTCTGAGAAGAACTTCAAGCAGATTTCAAAGAAATATGACTTGCTCTGCCTCTACTACCATGAGCCGGTGTCTTCAGATAAGGTTGCCCAGAAGCAGTTCCAGATGAAAGAGATTGTGCTGGAGGTGAGTGAGATCTACCTTGCCGTGAGGGGGCGCTGTGACTTTGGCCGGGGCTGGGATGTGGGAACAAGGGCACAAGGCGGGCTAAATACATGTCTGCTGTGCTTCAGCGTCGTGTAAACTGAAGCTATTCTTGTAGACCACGAACAAGGAGGCGTGGGATCAGAGTCCTGAGATGGGAAGGGTTGGACACTGTGTGTGGGGTAGAGGGGGTGGGGAGGTCTGCTGCAGCAGTGTTTTGTGTGTCACTTTCTTCATGGTTCTCCAAGACTCTTGCCCTACCTGGTTTTTCCCCTGAGCAAAGGTTCAAACTGTTACGCTATGGGTGGAACACGCCTCAGTTAGTAGTGGCTTCCATTCAGTGTGCCAGTTCTCCATTCTTTGTTCCTCCATCTGGTCTCCCTTTGACACTGTAGAAATCCATATTTTGACCTTGCCTGTCTTTCTGGATCACAGGGAGAGCACCCATGAAAGGTTTTTGCCACCACTGATGCGCTTTCTCCACAGAATTAGAGGCTAGATGTCTGGTCTTCTGAGCTGCATATTCATTTGCAGGGATTTCTCCTCCCTCAGAATGTTCTTCGTGTGGGGTTAGCACGGACGCTGAAGTCACTTCTTATTTTATCTGCATTGCGTGGCCTGCCTCTTGGTCACCTGGCACTGGGGCCATGTTGAATCCTTGGTGAGTACCAGAGAAATGATCCCAGCAGCTCTTCCTCAACAGCTGGGCCCCCTTACGCTCCAGGAGCTCCTGGGCTGCCAGGAGTCCTAGATGGCACCAGGGCTCCACCTCAGTCCTCAGTCCTGGCCTGGACACAATGTGAAGAATAGGCTACTTGAGAGTTGTTCCATTTGCTGTTGGCATAGGCACAGAACTCAGCCAAGTAGATTGTACTCCAACCTGTTCAGATTTAAATTTGAAGAAGAAAAAAAAAAAGGACTACAATAAAATCCAGAAAATTCATCACAATACCTCAAAATGACTTTGATAATTTAAAAAGCAGCTCAGAGAGTACCACTTGACCTTAAAATCACTCCTACCTCACCATCTTCTCTTACACTCCATCCACCCCAGAGGCTCAATGGAGAAGCACTTGTGCTTTGTGCTCCTTTCTCCTTCAAACTGCTGTGTGAGCTGTTGCTCCCGCCATGCTCTGTAGGCCAGGGAGGCCTCCCACATGCCCAGACCTCCCTCTGGATGAAATGCTTGAGAGCTGCTGTGCTCTGACCCGGGCTTCCCTGTCAGATAGCCTTGCCTTTGCTTCCCAGGAAGAAGCCCCTGCACTTAGCTCCTCACCCATACAATGAATATCACTGTGTCCTCAGGACCAAGGGAGGCAAAAGCACAATGCCTGCTGCCCAGGAGGTACTTACCCCATGCCCGCTCCTCCCAGTCAGGATTAAACCCAGCCCGGCCCAGCTCCATCAGTGGCAATGTGACGCCATCTTGCTCACGCTCAGCAGGCTGAGCCCCAGAGAGGAGTGGTGGCTTGGCCTTGCTTGCAGAGCCTGGGTGGTCCTGTGAATAGAACTGCCTGTGATCTCCAAGGACCCGCTGAGCCCCTGTTGAATATGCTCAACACCTGGTCAACACCTTTTGGTTCTCAGTTATAGTTCTGTCTCCTGCCCTGGGAGAGGCCCTTTCAGTTGCCTTCTCACTTTCCTCCCACCTTCTACTAACCTACTATTTCTGCCTACGGAGGCCTGGGTGAGATTTCTCCCAATTTGTGAGCCTGGGAGAGGAGCCTGAATTCAAAGCAAACTTTATAGTGCAGAAGCAAAAAAAACAGCAGCCTTGAAATCTGAATCAAGTTCACATTGTGCAAGGAACACTGAGAAATTGCTTGGAAGATAACAGTACCTTTGCGTGAATCGACTAGGTATGAGAAAATGTCAGTGGAGTCTCCCCTGGCCAGCAATGAAGCAATCACAGGACGAGTTCTTCAGCAATCCAGAATGGCATTGTCATTTTCCAAACACCTAACCAGGATGGGGAATCATTTATTCCTGTCTTCCCCTTCAAGTTCATACAGATCTTATCCCAAAGCCTGTGCTCTTTCTCTATATCTCTCCACTGCTAGGAGAGAAGAAATAGAAAGGACAGATACTCTTCCTCATTAGTCTCCCACCAAAACAGAAATACTTGATATACCTTCTCCAGAAGAAAAGGAGAAAAAGTCCTGTGTGGACTTAGGAGCTTTAGGGTCTCGAGATACCTTTGGTTTCCTAGTCATACAATTTGAAGCTGATGCTATTAATGGAGTATGTGTGTTTGGGGTTGGGGTGGAAAGGAGAGACCCAGCAAACTCACCAACCTCTGCTACGTTTATTGGACTGAGGGAAGTCCTGAAAGAATTCATAAAATAGTTGTTGCTTTCGGCAGATGCACCATGATCTTGGCATGATTAAGCGAATGAGTGGGCGAATGTGGAGGACCAAGAATCAGTGCTCTCATGTCGTGAGCAGTCCAGTGGGTTCACAAAGTGAACTACGTCCCTCAACCTGGCAGGCAACCTGTGTCTGGGCATAGACATAGCCATGAATTTGGTGGTCGAGCACCAGGTTGACCAGCTGTTTCTTCAGCTTTCCATCAGCATTCAAGATCTGAGCTCTCTGTGGGGATACCTGGTTTTCTGCTTTGGAAGGGCTCATTTTAGCTCATTCTAAAAACATGTGCCATCAAGACCTGCCTAGTGTCTTTTGCCCAAGCTTTCTTGGATAGCAAATGACAGGGCCACTACTTGAGAATTGTTGGAAATGTTCTACCCATAGCAAGAAGAGTTACTGTTGTGACTAATTCTTCAGTTGATTGGATGCAGGTTGCTTTCCAATATTTGAGATAACAATTCTGGAATGATGCTTGTCCATGAGGCCCTGTGGAGAGGGAGAGGGTGCTTCCATCTTCCACGGCAGGAGCCAGGGTGAGAATCCTGCAAAGCCTCTGGCTTCTGCAGCTGTCACATTGGTCTCTTGATGTCGCTGCTCTAGGGCTTCCAGGGCTCAGCAGCTGATCTTCCATCCTTGTGCAGGCCTCGGTCCCTGACTCACGTGTCTGCAGGGAAAAGCCACGGTTAGCCTGGAGGGACTGCAGCCCCTTCACACTTTGCAGTATGCCCTGCATTGTTAACAGGAGTCCCAAGTGCACTTTAAAACCATGGTCCTCCTTGCCACGTTCAGGGAAGGCAGACAATTGGAAATTTCAATGTCTGAGTTCTCTCCCATTTATTCACTGTTTGATCCAGGGAAAGACACAGAAATTTACCTCCTTTACACTCATTATAAAATCAGTTATCTAGTTTCCATGTCAGTGACTGAAGAAAATCCAATGAAAGCAAATGGATAAGAGTTTTATATAAAGTTATAAAAAGTATACAAAAGTCAGGTGTTATTATTTTTGTTGTCTCACTTGCTGTTGCAGAACTCCATCTGTGTAGAGTATTTATCTGAGTGCTTAAAATATCACTAGTGCTTATCAAATGTGAACTCTTCGCTTGAAATCTAACATGTTCTTACCCAGTTGTAGCAGTTCTTGACTTGGGCTGTATACAGTGAAAACCTGTCAATGCATGGGTCATATGCCTTCAGATACCATTATAACTAGTCACTTAGTAAGGCACAATGTTCACATACTATACTTTCAAAAAGTTTTCTGGATAATTCTATTCTGCAGCAAGTTTGAGGACAAATTGAACATTGATGCTCAATGGGTAGACCACAAAGCAATGATAACCACATTGCCTAAGTGCGGTAGAATGAAGAATCTCAAATCTCATCTCAGAATCAGAATTCACATGGAAACAAGTTTCCAGGGTTATGTGTAGACACACTACAGTTGGCAAAGACTGCATGGGTATACTGGGCTGGGAAATGTTCCGGAAAACCAGATCATGTAGCATCGTGTTGACCTTTGGACTTTGGCTTCTGCTGAATGATACTGAGTCTGCCGTTGTGTCTCTGATTTGGAAAACTGTGAAGTTGTTGGGTTGAGTTGAAAAGTGCAGAGACCCAACCTGTTCTAGGACTTGACCAAGCTTCTGAGGGTTCTTCTGCGGACCTTTTATCACACAGCCAAAGGTTCATACTTTGGGCCTCTTTGGAAGGGAATGATTTGGACACTAGAGAAGTTTTGCCCTCTCCCAGTGTCTTCCTATTGAGCTATCTGTGTTTCTAAGATCAGACCAGAAGATCTTCTTCTAAGTTTCTTTAGAACAGATAGAGGATTTACCTGGAGAAAGGGATGACACACATCTGTTTTGTTACTGGGTCACATCATCCATTTCTCCAAGCAAATCCAAGAACCTTGGAAGTAGGGCACTAAGATGTTGATGCTTAAGGGGAAAAGCTTCTCAGAGAAAACAGGTAAGTGTCCTACAATGTAGGCTAAGTCTTGTGAATGCCAAAATAGGTATATTCATCCTTTCACTCATGCACCAAATACTTGTCTTATTTACAAAGGTGCAGATGGCATGGCCCTTAATATCCAAGATGTTTCTCTTGTCGATGATAACCTGTCACTTTCTTTAGGTCTGTGCTTAAGTCATTTTATCAAAGATGTTTTTCCCTCTGATCACTTGTATAAGTCGTACTCCTGGAGATGACTTTCCTTGCTCTATGTTTCTTGGTAGTATTTGGGTGACATATCTCACATTTCCTGACATGCCCTAAAAATACAAACTCTGAAAAGGCAGGGATTTTGTTACACTCACTGCTGTACCCTAGCATTGGAAGTAAGCTCTAACTAGGGGATGTTCAACAGTATTTGTTGGGGCTAGGGAGATGGCTCAGCGGAATAAGCGCTTCCCTGGTAAGTACAAGGGCTTGAGTTCAATCCCTGGTTCCGCAAAAAAAAAAAAAACAGTATTTGTTGAATGAACTGAGCAAAAGAAAAAGAAATAGCACTTATTGTGAACTTATAAACTAAGCTCAACATGGCTGTTTTACAATGCTACTTTATTAATTCCTATAACATACTATCATGTTATAGAGAGATGAACCGGAGAGTTAAGTAAAAATGGCTCCAACTCACAAAGCTATCAAAATAGAATGCATGAATCAAGTTTTGAACCAATGACTCTTGTCAAGGGCATATTCTTTCCACTATACCAGGCAACAGCTGAAAAAGAGAGCATTGTGTTTATAAGAAGTGCCGATTTATAAAAATACAGGTGTCTTTATTTTTAACCACAATTAGAAATTCTGAATTGCACAGTTGAATCACGTATGTGTGGATCCTAAGTGACAGGTGTGATTAAATGGGATGATGCTTTTCCCTAACTTGGAATTTGATAAGTGATGCATGGATGGACAGACAAATGGATGGGTAGAGTGGGAGAAGGAAAAAGCTGAAGATTAAAGATGCATTGCCTATATTGGAAACATTTCCCTTGACACCTTTTAAAATTAAGCTAAAATTTAAAGTGTTGAATAGAATAATAAACATATTGAGTTTCCCAGGTTCAGAGAACTGTGTGTCACCCTCACTTAACCTCCCCCAAGATATGAATGTGTTAATCAAGCTTTTTGTGGCTGGAACAAAATAGCTGAGCAAAACAACTTAACAGAAAGAGAGATTTATTTTCTTTCCCAGCTTCAATGGTTTCAGTTCCTGGTCTCTTGGTCCAGTCACTCTAGGCCTATAGTGAAGGAGAGCATCATGGGGGGAACATGAGTGCCCACATCCAGGTAGCCAGAAAGCAAAGAGGGAGGGAAGGGGCTGGAGCCACGCTGTGTCTCTGTGGTCTTATATTCTTCCACTAGGCCTCTTGTCCATAGTGGCTTAGGCTGGTGAGCAGGCCTTGGGCTGCCCTCCAAATCCAAATAGCAACAGTGACCATAGCCATGGGTAAGCTGAGTTTTTAAACCATGAAATTAAGCCTAACCCCATTTCTATCTCTCTGTCTATAACTCAGTGGATTAAAGCATCTGTAGGCAGAGGGGATAGAGGTTTGATCCCCCTGCCTGCCATGCTGGACCCGCCCCCGGAGTGCGCAGAGAGGGAAATTGAGACTGGGTGGGGGTGCACTCCTGTAATCCCAGCACTTGGGAGGCTGTAAACAGAAGAATCACTATGAGCCTGATCTACACAGTGAGACCTTGAACACCCTGTAGACCCTTCCCTGAAACACAGGAAAAAAATACATATCTATTTACCATTTATCTGTCTATTATCTATCAGTCATCTGTCTGCCTATTATCTATCTGTCTATCTATCTACCTACCTATCTATCATCTAGCGAGCTATGTGCTTTCAGAGGCCATATGGCTGAGCCCTCATTCTAAGCCTACTTAGCACTGGCAAATATCCTAGTAATTGCTTTTCCAAGCCCCAGGGCAAAACGAAATGTCTGAGTCACGTACCTCCACAGATGGAGGGATGTGGGAATACTGGGCAGCGAACAGCAGTGCACACAGGATTGGGGCATTTTTTCCAACAGTTCCCTGCCCAAAGATGGCTCTCTCCAAACTTGCACCTGCTGCACTCTGAAAACTCAGATGAGGTCAGGTTTATTTTGGTTTGGCTTTGAGAAGGAATCCTCATATGGAGCCCAAACTGTCCCAGGAGATGCATACTCACAACCCACAGTGCTGCTGCAGCCCCAGAGCCCTAGGACTACTGGACAAGCACTAGCTGAGTGCTTCTCAGTAACGCAACCAATGCGTGGAGTGAGGGGGAGAAGGAGCGAGGAGTGCTAGCACTGCAGTTTGAGCTAACTATAGTTAAATTCTTCCTTCCATTTACAGAATTAACAATGAAATAAAGACTTTTACAAAATTGAAAATACACTGTTGATGCAAATTTTAGAATAAGATAATCTTTTTTCCTACCCCCATTCCTAAGAACCCTCAGTTCTCAAGCTCAGATAGGATGCCTCGTGGTTGTGTTTCTGGGGTAGGGCTCCTCTCAAAGTTACACATTTCAAGCTACATGAAAGTCACCATCATGCAAATGTAACAAGGAATATTATACAATGAAACAAAGCTGGGTACACACTGAGAATCCTAGGGTTCTGGGAAGTTGAGTAAGAAAGATCAAGTTCAAGCCCAGCTTGAGCAACTTGGTGACTTAGCAAGACCCTGTCTCAAGCCGGGCGTGGTGGCGCATGCCTGTAATCCCAGCACTCGGGAGGCTGAGGCAGGAGGATTGTTGTGAGTTCAAGACCAGCCTGAGCTACAAAGTGAGCTTAAGGCCAGCCTGAACTGCATAGTGAGACCCTGTCTCAAAAAGACAAAAAAAAAAAAAAAAAGTCCCTCTCTCAAAAAAAAAAAAAAAATTGAAGATATTGCTCAGTGTGAAAACTCTGGGTTCCATTCCAAGTAGCACCAAAAAGAAAGAAAATTTGGGAACTTAATGACTTAGGAAGACCCTATCTCAAAACAAAAAAGATTGGAGAGGTAGCACAGTATGAAAGCCCTGGGTTCTATTCTCAGTAGCACCAAAAATGAAAAAATATTTTTCAGAACCACAAGATTGTTCTTTAAAACCAGCATCCTTGTTCTCACAGTTTGCAGGTTGGCATGGAATATTTTTATGAAGCTGTCAGCTTAGACTGAAGACACATCTAAAATGATTATTCCAGGGCCAGCCAAATATCTCAGTGGATTAAAGCACCTACAAGCAAGCCCAGGAGTAGAGGGTTCAATCCCCCAGGCCTGCCATGCCGGCTCTTTCCCTGGGGCTTGCTGAGCTGGCAATTAAGACTGGGCATGGTGGCACACACCTGTAATCCCAGCTCAGGCTGTAAACAGGTGGATCACTACAAGTCCATTCTAGTAATGAGACCCTGAACATCCTGTAGACCCTTCCTTAAAATACAAAATAAATAAAATGATTATTGCTTCTAGAAGAATTATTGCCCTGGAGAACAGAGCAAGTTCACAGAAGCCTCAAGGCTTCCCCAGTTTATAAACTTGATGCAGTGGAACCAAATTATCCAAAGAAGCTGTTTCTGTTTGAACAGCTATGCAGGATGGTGGCCAGCATGCTATCTTGCCATCCGGTGGGCTGGGCAGGCCAGAGCTGTCCTGGGTGCCCACACTGCCTGGCTCCAGGATCTCCCTCCTGTTGCCTGTTGCCCCAGGCCAAGCAGGCCTCTCTTCCCCATCTGCTGTGCCTGGCCAGCTGGGTGAGCCAACAGGTCACCTTCGTACACTCACCTGCTGCGCCTCATGCCACTGTGCATTTGTCTGCCGGAGAATAGCCCCAGCTAGAAGCAGCAAGAGCATTCTCTGGACTCAGGAAAGAGTGAACCCCACACATACATGACAGTCAGTAACGTCTGCCAATGTAAGGAGCCTGTGCTTCAGCGTCAGACCCTGCTGGGATTGATGCCTTGTGCAGGTCATGTAACCCCTGAGGCTTAGTACTGTTTTGTAAAATATGAACCTCAGTGTGCCCCTTCCTCTTAGAACATCTTAGGAAGAGAAAGAGACATAAGACATTGTGAAATGACCTGGATCTACTTGGTGTCCCGGAAGGGGTGCACTCGGGCTCAGGCTATAAAAGCACCAGAGACCTTCTACTTTCTGTGCAAGTTAGGTTCCCATGCCATTTATTGTCATTAGTTGATGCCATGAAAATAAGTACTAGCGTTTCATAAAGTTCAGCAAAGTGGTCTTCTTTCTGATGAGTACTACAGGAGGAGGAAGTTAGAGATCTCTTCATCTAGTCATTGTTTTGTTTTGAAGAGGGCTCTCAGCTCCCTGCTACACTTTTAATAAACAAAAGGCCACCCTGTGATTATTATGTTAAAAAGCAATAAAGTCTCTGACTCCAGAAAGGTCCTGGAGGCTACAGGGGCTTGCTCCCAGGAAGAGCTGTAGAGGCCGCTGAGGGAGTGTACAGGGCTTGGATGGCCAGTCCCTTTCTCACAAGCCCCTAGGCACAGATTCTACTGAGAATTAGAGAAGGGCGTGGCCCAGCCCCATGTTGGTTGAATCCATTTTTTTATCCTTATTTGTTTGGTTTATTTATTTATTTTTTGTCCCGCTGGGCAGAAAACTCAGAGCCTTGCCCATGTGTACCAAGAGCTCTACCACTGAGCCACACCCCTCTGCCCAAAATCTGATCTTTTTTGATTTTTTGTTTTCTGTGGCTCTAGAGATCAGCTGTGATTTTTTTTAAAAAATCCCATGCAATGGTCTTGAGAGTATAAAATGAAAAAACAATATAAGAACACTGGTCTCCAGGGACAGCCTCACCCTGTTGGTCTGAGCATCACAGCATTCTGTACAGTGAGAGATTGCTGCATGATAGAGTCTATGTAGGTTCTCAGTATTATAGGCCCAGGGCTAGCAGCAGCACATCTCTGAGGCTCTGTCAGAAATACAAACTATTTCATTCTCTCCCAGACCGTTAGCTTCAGAAACTCTAAGGTAGGCCCTATTCACCATCCTTAGCCCCAGAAAATGCTGATACACATTCGTGTTAGAGATCGGTAGACTTACCGTGTAGCCGAAATAGCTCAGTTGGGAGAGCATTAGACTGAAGAAGAGATCGGTAGACTTAGCATGATGGAGTTTCCATGTGATGAACTCAAAGGACATAAACATCCACCACGCACTTCCATACGTGTAACTCCTATAAGAGTTCTCACAGCCTCTGTCTGCCTGTCTGTCTGTCTGTCTGTCTGTCTGTCTGTCTGTCTGCCTATCTGATCAGTTTCATAGCTGGTAGGCAGCAGAGCGAGGATCTGGGCCCACTGGGCCTCTGAGACCATTGGCAAGGGTAGAACAATGCACGAGAGCTTCAGGTCAGGGCTGGAATCTCAGCAAGGGGGCCTCGCACTGCCTGGCTTTGGGGCAGCTGGTTCATCATTGTGTGGCTCTGTTGCTTATCTGCGAACATCCACTTCAGGAGAATGTTGTGAAAATTCAAAGATTCATATAGGGTAGTTGGAATGGTACCTACCATAGCAACCCCCACTAAGTGCTATTTCTGTTGTTGTTACTTCTGGATTCTCTACCAAGAGGTGGCAGTGCAGAGCATCAGCCCTTGGGTCTCTTCCTAGCACTGACCAGAGTAGCAGACCCAAAAAATGCCAACAGAAACAAACCACAGCCCCTCTCCCACAACACTCTCTCATGGGCTACTAAGCCCAACCCCAAGAGGAACCCACATTCATTTGATTTTCATAAATAGCTCTTCCCTTCCCTCTGCCATCCTCTTCCATGGACGCCGTGGGCATGTCACGTGTCCACAGTCCAGCTATACATAGCTCAGGCCCAATTTGAGGGCAGCCAAAAGTGACAGGAGATTACCAGAGATAAACGTCAGCTCTCCAGTTTCAGGCATGGACCCACAGCTGTTGAGCAGTTTGACATGTTGCCAGATGGTATCAGGGACAATGGGTTAAAAACGGCCATCCGGCTCTCAGCCTCCATGGAAAGGGCAAGACTTGCAGCCAGGGTATTTCAATGGCTGGCTGAGGGACATTCGCTTTGGACAGAGATCTATGACATTTCTTCCCGGGTCCTTTTCCAGATTCTTGCTGAAAAAAAAAAAAAACCCTGTACTATCTCCCTTTAAAAAGCAGCCCCTAAAAAATAAATAAATGAATGAATATTTTAAAAAATAAAGAGCAGCCCCTTCTTTTTCTTTACTTCTCCCCTCATCTGCCACTTTCCCTCTGCCCAGGAAGGAAATGTATCTTTCTCCTCAAACAGCAGTTCCTGGAAGGGGTTCAAATACAGTTTTCTCTCTGTCTTTTTCCTGGATCAAGCCTGAACAATACCAGGAAGAGACTGGGCCTGAAACATACATGGTCGTACTGGATGTGCTGTCCTCAGAAACGCAGAGACAGCCACTCAATCCACAGAACGTGTCTTCCTCACAGCTGTGTGAGCTTAGGCTCCCCTCACAGGCAAGCTTCTTGAACTGTGATCCACCCCCGTCTGGCTGGTCCTCGCCACTCACTGAACTCCCAGGACATTGGCTTCCATCCCAGCTTCTCTCTAGGAGGTCAACTGTGATTTATCAGTCCTGCAAGGAGAGACCTCCTGGGCTCCACCCAACCTTGACTTCCTGCAGCGTTTGATCTGAGTACCCATTCCTGCATGACTTTGGCATCCTTGTTCGATGATTCTTTCCCTCCCCCAGCACCGTAACAGCTCCTCTCTTTCTCCAGAATGTGCTCAGCTTTCGTATTGGCTACCAAGGCAGCTGTCAGCAGTCAGCTGCTTTGGTGAGCTGCCTTGGTGGCTTTCTGATGAGCTCACCTCCTAAGGATGTCTGTGCCACCACAGCTCTATTTGGGACCTCTACTCTGAGCCAAGGCTGCAGCACTCTGCAACTGAGCCTATGCTGAGGGGCTCACCTCGATGTCACTGTCCTGTCCTCCATTCTGTGCTGGAAACCCTTGCTTTCACTTTCCCTCTTCACTCCAGAGCCATGAAAGAACTACAGGTCCAGCCTGGTCCCCAGTCAGACCCCCCGAGACACAAGCGACTTCTCCTTCCTGTGTTGCCTTCATCTGAGACCAGAGCCAGCTCCACTTAGACCAGAGCATTGGCTTCCCCACTGGCTTCCTTGCCTCCCACTGCCCTTTGTCTCAGTCTGCTCTGTGCCCTCAGATCCACCCTCCCTAAACACTAATTTGTGTTCATAGTTTTCTTCTACTCAAACAATGCTCCAGTCAGAATGTTCAGTCCTAGCATCCAAGGCATTTCTCACTCTAATATGTCTTAAACACAGGACTGCTTTCTGGACCTCAAATAGACTCAGGTAAAGTACTGTGCCCAAGTCAGCCAGTCTGTTTGCCTGCACTCCTTACCCTCCTATTCAACACCTTTGTCCTACTTTTCCTTCCTGGGATGCCTCGGTCTCTGTGCTCTGCCCACCCACCTACTCCTCTTTCTAGATCTTGCTGGCCCTGGCCTCCTCTCTTATAAGCAGCTCCTTCCTTCCTCCCTTCCTTCCTCCCTCCCTCCCATCCTTCCTTCCTTCCTTCCTTCCTTCCTTCCTTCCTTCCTTCCTTCCTTCCTTCCTTCCTTCCTTCCTACTTTCCTTCATTCATTTAAGACATTAATTATTTTGAGATCTATTTATCTGCTCAAGTCCTACTCTAGTTGCTAGAGATAGCACAAGGAGAAAGACAGGCATGGAGATGGAGTTTACAGCCTGACATGTATTTGGTTAATAGATAATCATCATGGGAGTTCGTGAGTGCTTACAAACTGAGAAGGGCTGCAGAGGACAAGCATGGAGCACCACGATCAAGAGTAAATGAGGGCTGGGGAGATGGCTCAGTAGAATAAGCACTTCCCTGGCAAGTGCTAGGGCCTGAGTTCAATCCCCGGTTCCGGAAAAAAAAAAAAAAGAGTAAATGAGCACCCAGCTGAGGGTAGGAGTCTGGGAGCACCGCCAGGGGACTTCCTGTTTTAGTGTGAATATCAAATATAGTAGGAGTTGGTGACAAATGTGGACATGCCTTTGAGAGAAATCCAAGGAGTGTGTGGGAGCAGAGCATGTTACTGTGCCTTGTGTGATTTTTAGACTAAGATGTCCCTGTGGAGAAGTAAGCCAGTGTCCAGTCCTAGGGAGCTGGCGGACCTGAAGCAGGAAAGCACTAGGTGTTCTGAGGGGCTGAAGAATGCATTAAGGAAAAAGTTCTAGGTCCTGAATAGGGCTGGAGCAGCCAGCTGGTCACGCACAACCTGCTGGCCACCCCAGGACTTCAGATCTAAAATGCACAGAAACTGAATCTGCCGTACTTGCCACAGCCCACTGGGCTCTGTGCGATTTGCCCTCCCTGCCTGTGAGCTCTTTCTCTCTCTCTCTCTCTCACTCTCTCTGAGTCTCTGGCTCTCATGTCAACTCACGCTTCCATCTCCCCCTCCAGTGCATCAGAATGTCCCTAGAACTGAGTTGTGCCTCACGCAGTTGTGTAGCCTAGGCTAACCTTGAGCTCATGGCAATCCTGCCTAAGCCTCCCGAGTGCTGGGATTATAGGTGTGTGCCACCATTCCCTGCTCTTTTTTTAAAAAAAAAAATATATATTTAGCACAGGGTCTCACTACACAGATTGAGCTCCTAGTGATCCTCCTGTTTTCAGCCTCCCAAATGCTAGGATTATAGGTGTGTGCCACCATTCCCAACTTTTTCCTTTTTTAAAATATATATTTAGTATAGGGTCTATAGAGTCTCACTAAGCAGATTTAGCTCCTAGTGATCCTCCTGTTTTCAGCCTCCCAAGTGCTGGAGTTACAAGGGCACACCACCACGCCCAGTCTCAGTCACTGTCCCAGTGCGTCCCAGGGGCGGAGCCTGCATGGCACACCAGGAGTCAAACCCCAGTCTCTATACCTGCTTAGGCAGGCACTTTGGTCCACTGAGCTATCTGGCCGGCCCTTCTCAGCTCTTATGTAGAGTTTTTTAAAGGTCTTTTCTGTACTCCAAAAATCAGCATAAGTCAAAGCAAACCCTTGTAGTTCTGGAGGGAATGGCTGTGAGTACTGCACCAGCACCCAGACACTGAGCATGAGCATTTGATAGATGACAGCATTCTGTAGAGTGGACTGAAAACAGGCAAGAATGAGAAGGAACCAGCTGAACAAAACCAGCAGGTAAATGGTTGTAGATTACAGGAAAGAATTCCGATTTTATCTGAAGAGTACTCCAGGCTTCGGGACAGTTAGGAAACTACTTTCCTCACACATAAGGAGCAACCCCAAGTGGGTGTGTTAGGTGACACAGTAGTTTCCAGCCACCTGTCCACCAAGGATACTGCTGCATCCTGCTGGCCTTCTGGCTTGGTTGGCCTAGACACGCTCTGGTTCTTCCTCTCAGTGGGCTCTTGGAAACCTCTGGAGCCCACCAAGAGGGGCCTCCTGGGAGTTGCTAGTCCCAAGCTCAGGGAGGAGGAGCTATGCTTGGAATTGGAACCTCTTTCATCCCTGTGCACTCACCTCAGGTTTAGTTGGCAGTCAAAAGAGGGTCCAGGGTGGCAAGGGTGCCAGGT
Source organism: Ctenomys sociabilis (assembly GCA_004027165.1). NCBI lineage: Eukaryota > Metazoa > Chordata > Mammalia > Rodentia > Ctenomyidae > Ctenomys > Ctenomys sociabilis. The sequence goes on along the minus strand of PVKA01009590.1, from coordinate 2,802 downwards.
ATCCATGGGTGTTAGGGCACTCTGATTCCCTTCCCATTTGCCTCTCTCCTTCCTTGAAGGCAGAAAGAGGAGTATGGACAGTGTTATAATCTTCCAGCTCTTGCTTCCTTCTTAGTTCTGGCCCTCAGATGTTCTATCTTTGGTTCTTGGTACTTTGAAGACTTGTTCTTCTCCTAGGGATGAGCACAGGATCCCTTTGCTGTTGCTTCTGTTGGTCACAGGGCAAGAGGGTGTTTGGGGGAAAACTCTCCTGTTGGCATACAAGAGCGCTGTCTGTGACTTCTCTGCCATCTTTCCACTGTTAGCCACTTACCCTCCTCTTTGTCCCTACAGCTTGTGGCTCAGGTCCTGGAGCACAAAGACATAGGCTTTGTGATGGTGGATGCCAAGAAAGAAGCCAGGCTTGCCAAGAAGCTGGGTATGTGTGATGTCTGAAATTTTTCAGGGAGAAACAAGTGTGAGTTGCAAAACAAAAGTAGTTGGCTTTGTTCTTGCATGATAGCTGGGCTGCCTTTTGCATATAGATACAGTGGTCTCTCCTACATTGGGCTGGGAAAGTTTCATAAAAATAAATCTAGCCCTGAAGCGAACGGCTTCATATGTCATTTAATATATGTTTGCAACAGTGCCATGAAGAGGGTCTCCCAGAAAAACTGAAGCTAAAGACCCAAGCCTTAATTTCTGGTTCCTACAGTAGGCTGAAACACCATGTCCTCCATTGCAGCGGGCAGAGATCTTGCTGAGAGTTATGCTCTCCTCGTCCATCGTCTATGATTCCACAGAAGGAACCAGCAAAAGCTGGTACTAGAGGGGCAACTCCAGGGCCTCAGGGGCTTCTCATTTACGCCCCAGCTGGACATTACCAATAAAGACCTGGTTAAGCAACTACATGGTGCAAGTGGTAATCTCTTGTGTCAATAGGTCATGCTTAAATGCAAATGCTCTTTAAGAGTCTTACCTTATAATCCCAAGGAGGAGGATAGAAGCAGCTTCTTGTTTCCAAACACCCTCACTCATGTGCTGGCTATTTGGCTTTTTCTGCATGACCAGTAAAGGATGGCTATTAAAAAAAATAGCAAGAGCTTGTGAAGCAGGACCTTTGAAGAGAGGGTAATTGGATTTTCAGGGAAAATTTCTTGTACAGAAAAAAAAAATAGGTTCAGTGGTACTTCAATAAATATCTTGAAATATATGAAAGTTTATCATACTAGGAATTTACAAACAACTATTTTCTGTTTTATTTTCTAGGCAATCAGCCTTTTAAAAAATACTTAAATTTCAGGAGACTAAACATAGGAGGAAGGCATGACTCTGAAATGATAACGACTTGCTAAGAATGCCTGTGATGTTTCTGTCCCTGAAGACACATTAAGGAAAATTGTTTTTCCTTTTTGTGCATGCAAACAAAGTACAGTAAACTCTTTTCCTAGAGTCAAAAACAATTTAGTGAGTTCTCTTTCCTCCAAGAGCCAATTGGTACCCGTTCATCCCCCTTTCCTTTGTTTTAATGAATATGCTGTATTCTGGAGATTTTTCAGTGAACTTCAAAAAAACTGCTAGTGTTTTGGCAATATGTAAGTCTAGCTGAGGAGATAGCTTAACAGCATAAGCGCCTGCCTGACAAGCCCATGATCCTGAATTCAATTCCCAGGATCAATCAATCAATCAATTTAAGGAAGACAAACTGTGCAAGAATTAATAAAAGTGAGTTAGCAAAGGACATAAGGAGGCTTAATATGTATAAATAAAATTCTCTGCAAGTTCAGCCTAGAAGGGAAAATTGCAAAGTTCACTGGTCAATCACTTGGCTAGCATTATAAAGCCTTGCGCTTGTTCCCCAATGCTTACACTAACAAACAAGCGGAGTTTGGAAGAACTGAGGGAAGTGCCTTGGCCTGCTGGCTCGGTGGGGTTTACATGACGTAGTTTTATTTGTGAATTCACTCCTTCACCTTCAGCTGCTCTTCCATTTGCCTTAACGTGGCTTCTATTGGGCTGAGCCTGAACTATTCTGGTAGCCTGCAAACTGGTTGTGCTCAGACAGAATCTAGCAGCAGGACCTTGGCTGATGGCCCTTCCCTTTGCTAGCTTCTGAGGTCCCAAGAATTCCTCACACTGCTCCTTTCAGTTAGCAAACAGTGTGCTGGGGGCTCCTCAGGTGAGCCTGGAGATGGACTGCAGGCAGCAGTCCAACTTTCCTGTCCCTGCAGAGTCCGCAGAAGTTAGAAAACAATTAATCTAAGGAATTAAAGATGCTGTGCAGTTAGAATAAGTGCCCAGCCTCAGCTGTTCAGCATTCCTGAGGGAAAATGAGATTTTTCTAACACGCATTTGTTAAAATATACAACATTACACCAGGGTGCTGGAGAGCAGTGGAAAAGATGGAGCTTTTCCTCGCAGTACCTATCAGCTAACAGGATAAAGAGGATGTGTGTGTGCTCCTGCTAGAACAGGAATACAAGCCTTTCAGGGTGGCCACACACATTTGTGGGGCACTGGTCAGTGTGCCGAGGCTCTGTGCATGGCACAGATGCCAACAGGACAATGATCCTACCCTCACCCCTCACGGGACACACTGTTAGGCAAGAGCCTGGAGACTGATAACGCCATGAACTCACCAAGACTGGCTGAACCATAGGGAAAATGAGTTGTAAGCTGAGTCCCCAAAGAGCTAACCAAGTCGAGGTGAGATGGAAATCATGCTTTCCAGGGAGGAGATGTGCTGCTGAGCTATGTTCCTGGCCCATGTATATATATATATATATATATATATATATATATATATATATATATATATATATA
>PVKA01009589.1:5204-67898 GCA_004027165.1 Ctenomys sociabilis | reverse complement strand
ACCCTAGGAAAGATTTCAGAATAATTTACCAAGAAAACCTGAGGAAAGGCAATAACATACAGATAGATTGATAAAAAATGAGAAAAGCAATCAGGATATGAGTCAAAAAAATCATAAAATAGAGATCATAAAAAGTACAACAGAAATCTTAGAATTAAATATTTCAATCAACATAATAAAAATAGGTTCAATAAAATCTTTTGCAACCAACTAGAATGGCAAAAGAAGGAATTTCTGAACTTGAATATATGTCTTTTGTAACTGAGTAGTAAAAACAAAAATAAATAGATCACCAAGAGTGAAGAAATCTATTGATACTCATATGAGATAAGTAAATAAATGTTTGTAGCATAAGAACAGAAAAATATATTAACATAGAGGAGAAAAGAGTTGAAAACTTGTTTTATGGAATAAGCAGAATACTCTCCACATCTTCAAAGATGTGAACACCTGCACAAAAGAGGTTTAAAGCACTCTACATTGATTTAAACAAAAGGAAATTTAATAAGGCATATTTTAGTAAATAGTTGTAACAATAGCAAGAGAAAAGTGATGATGCAAATAAAGGTAATGTCTTAGGATTATAGCCAGTTTCTCATTAGCAACCTTATAAGCCAGAGGAAAATGGAATGATATATTAATTTCCTGAAAAGAAAATTGCTAACTAAGAGACTATACTCAGAAAAAATATTCTTCCTAAATAAAAGAGACTTAAATTCTTTCCCAGATAAGCAGAAATCTTAGGCATTTCTTCATCACTAAGTTAACCCTACATGAAACAATAAAGGGGATCCTATGCTAGAAACAGAAGGATAATAACCATGATGTAAATACAAGAATGTGTAAACTTCACCAGAAGAACAGAAAAACTCAAAGTCTAGGGAGTTAGCTCAGCCTTGTCATGTTGGCCTTGGAAACCAGTCAAGGTGGCACAGGCCTATAATTCCAGCGCTGGACACACTAGTACAGGAGGACCACTATGCATTCTAACTGCATAATGAGACCCTTTTTCAAATGAATGAATAAATAAATAAAATAAATAAATAAATGAAATGATTTAAAAATAGTCTAATCTGAGCAGAAGGGACAAATGAGAGTTCTAAATGACAAAAATTCATGAGAAAGATGAAAGGAAAGGAAGATAGTAAAAGTGAAACTAAACAAGCAGAATTTAACACAAAATAGAATAGCAGGGAGTTCATATATCCCAACTCTGGACCATGCAAATACATAAATTAAATATCTTTAGACTTAATGTGATAAATAAACACCAATATCATAATAGTTAGGGACTTCAGCATCACAATTTCCTCAAAAAATAACCATCCAGACAGAAAGCCAACAGACAAATACTTAAACTCAATTACAGCTTAGAGTACATGGGCCTAATAGGCATTTATAGCACCTTCCATCCAACAACAGAGTTCTCATGTTCTTCATCTGCATAAGGAGCATTCTCCTGGCTAGACCATATGCTATATATCATCTACCAATAGTTTTAAACTATTAAAATAATACCATGTATCATCCGAGACCACAACAGACTAGAGCTACCAATCAGTAACAAGAACAATAGAAAGTGCACAATGTATGGAAATAAATTAACTTGCCTGTAAATGTCCAGTGGATGGCTGAGAAACTTAAAAAAGAGAAATTAAAACAATTTTAGGAAACAAATATGAAAGACAAAATGTCAAAATTTACGAATACAACAAAAGCAGTAGAGTTTATAGCAATAAATGCATACACCAAAACCACAAAAAGAAGAAACTCAATAAGACTGTCTGAGAATGTACCTAAATTGTCCAGAAAACCAAAAAAACCTAACCTCAAACTAGAAATAGATAAATGATAAAGACAAGAGAAGATGCAAATAAATTCAAAATTAAAAATGGAAGATCAGTGCAATAAAGAAATCTTTTAGAAGGATAAGCAAAAGTGACAAAACTTTGGTTAGACTGATAAAATAGAGTTACAGAGAAAATATCTGAATAAATGATATATGAGAAGACAAGCTCTATACTAAAATTTATACCACAGGGATACAAATGATTAAATTTTCCATCTCAGAAAAAATCTACAGCCAGTTGACTTTAAGGCTCAATGCTACAAAATATTGAAAGACCATTTCCAATTATTGTTAAACTATTTTTAAAAAATTGAAACAGAAAGAATTCTTCAAACTGTTTTTAAATTCCCTTATACTAAAATGAGACAGAAAAAATAGTAAACACAAATGATTCATACTCTGGATGAATTAGTGCAAGGACACACAGGAGGCATGGCCATCTCAACAAGTGTGAAATAGCCTTCAGTAATAATCAACATCCCCTTATAATAAAAATAATCTCCACAATTTATGTGGAGAATGAAGCCTTATAATACTAAAGGATACACATGGGAAAATTATGAAGCCAATATTAAATGAGGAAAACTGAAAACAGCTCTTCTACTATTGGCAATAAACAAAGATATCCACTGCTGACTCTATGATTTAATATAATACTGAAAGTCTTAACAAAAGAAATAAAACAAGAGAAAGAAATACTGCAGAGCAACCAATTTAGATATATTATCCCTGTTTGCAGATGATGTGATTTATATATATATTTATCTAAAACATGTTAACACATAAAAAATTTCAATGCATTTACGGTACATAACATACAAAAAGTAACATTCTATATTCTAACAATGGACTCGTTGTAAAAGAAATTAAAGAGACATATTCTCGATAACAATAAAGCATGAATTTTTTAGGAATAAAGTCAATAAAAATGTAAGAGTTGTACACTGAAAATCATAAAATACTGATAAAGAAAGTTATAGTGATAATACAAAAATTGAGAAAATAATACATGTTCATCAATCAGAAAAATATTCACACAATCATCTATGCATAGCAGTCTATGGATTTAACATAATTTCTGCAAGAATACCAATGAGGTTCTTCACAGAGCTAGAAAACAGATAACCAAATTCATATAGAAGCACAAATCATCTTAGGAAAATAGAGACTGGAGACAGCACTGATCCTCACTGCAGAGACCCATGCTAGTGCGATGGTGAACAGAGAACACTACACGAGCATAGAAACGGCCACGCGGAGCGGCCAGCAGCATGGATGCGCTGCGCGAGCTACCGCCACCTTCCTGAGCTAACACCTATGCCGGGTGCATGGAGATTTCTTCATTACTCTTGAAACTTTGAGACTAATATTTAATACAGACTTGTATCCAAATACATAAGAGAATGGGCTTTGGTATTCACCGTATTAAATTTGACTAATTTAAGACTCAAAGTATCGTTTATAAATATTTTTATTAGTATACGTTAACAATACATAACAAATTCATTCATCCTGGGAAACACATATCTGTACGTATGGCAACTTATTTTTTAATTATTATATGCTTGCAGTTCACAATGATTAGATTTCTTTTGCGGAGTTCATATATGTATAGAATACCTACTTTCCCTTCTTCCCCTCTCCCTCCATCTCTTGGCTCTCCTTCCTCATGTAAAAAAGATCTGTCTTATTTCCCAGCATCTACATTTTTATTTTTATGCTCTTTATTGTTTTTGATTTTGTGTAAGAAAAATTATATGATAATTTCATTTGCATGCATGATTTATTTCACTTAACACAGTCTTACTGTGTATCCTTTCTCCTACAAATGATGAAGCTTACCATTCTTTACATCAGTGTAGTACTTCATTGAGTATAATTATAACAAAATGATTAATTCTTAAAACATATAAGGTGACTTTCTTTCTCATATATTTCACCATCATTTATGCATACTGGGAATTACGTTCTACATTCTCTAAAACAATTCAGAATATTGCAATGTATTAATTCATCGACTCTGTATGGTTAAGGTGTCTTGAAACTGTCTGATTGACATTTGTATTTTAATAAAATAAAAATAAATGGAAAAAAAAAACCAATTCAGAATATTATCTCTCCATCTATCAGTATGTCAAATAGGCATGTGTGTGTGTATATATATTTTTTTTTAAATTAAAATACATTTTAAAAAATAGGAATAAACGATTGCATATCTTTACACATAAGGTTAGAAATCTAGCTATATACAGCAGGACAGTACCGCTACATATTTGCACTACCTGTAGTTTAAAATCATCTTGGGGAGTGGATACTTTAACATAGCACAGTTTGTTTCCCTTCTTACTCCTTTTCTCCCCCCATCACCTTTTCTCTACTGTAATTCCCCTTTCTCCATTTTCATTCTTGTCAATAGCATTAGTCTTAGCTCATGTTTATGGTACGGAGTGTTTATGGTCATTGAAATTATTAGGTCCCTGCATATGGCATATCTTTTTAAAACTTAATTCTATTAGTATACATTTGAAATTCATAATAATAATATAGGAATGTCTACATAATATATTCATCATTGTATGTGTACATGACATATTTTCATTTTTTCCCATTCCTCTCCCTTCCCCCTTCCTCCTCTTGCCTGGCATCATGTAGCACACCTGTAATCCCAGTACTCAGGAGGCTGAGGCAGGAGCAGCACTGTGACTTCACAATCAGCCTGGGCTACAGAGGTGAATTCAAGGTCCGCCTGTGCTACATAGTGACGCCCACTCTAGATCCCATACCCCAAGGAGTACCAAAACAATATCAAATAAATAAACCTTTTAATCATTCTCCTCTGTGTTTTCATAAGTTTGCTTTTATTGTTTTCTTCCATTCTTTTCGAAGTTCATATTCTTATACCCTTCTTCCCTTTTCTCTACCCCTCCCTTGATCCCATCTGCCTTTTAAAATTTTCTTTCTACTGCTCAATATCTTCCCATTTGGTCCTTATTTACCTTTTAAGAGAAATGCTATATTTGACAAGTTTTATCAATAAAAAGAAAAAAAAAAGAAATAAAATTCATGGCACTAGGAATCAAAGTGGAAAATTATAATAGGTCCCTTATAAATCCAGAAGATCATCAATACCTACTTTGAAAACCTATACTCATTTAACATGGAAAATTCGAAAGAAAAAATATAATTTCCAACATATATATGAATTACTAAATCTGAGTCAAGAAGGTACAAAAACACAGTATCAGTCAATGAAATTAAAGAACTAACAAAAAGAACTAGCAACAAAGAAAAGCTGAGGTATCCTTGAAGTCTATAAGTACTTCAGAGAAAATCTAATAACCCTATTCCTTGAACTCTTTAATGAGATAGAAAGAGAAACAATACCCCTAAAGCCATTTGTATCCTGATACCAAAACCAGAGAAGGACACAAACACAAAGGACAATTTCAGGGAAATTTCTTTAAAGACCAAAGATGCAAACCTCACTCAGTAAGATACTGGCAAATAGAAAGCAAAATAAATTAATCAAGCTGATTTTACACAATGACAAATCCTAGTGGATCCAAGGAATGCAGGAATGGTTCAGTGTATGAGAGTTAATAAATGAAATATATCACATTAACAAAGGCAAAGCCCACATGATATCTTAATAAATGAATAAAATAATTTGAGAAATTTCAAAACACATCACATTCATGATAGAAAAACAGAGAAACAAGGTCTTCATGTCATCTGACAGATACCATCTATGATAAACTTACAACCAAAGTCATACTAAATGGTAAAACTAAGCTTTCGTTCTAAAATCAGGTCCTAGTTGTCCATTATCACCACTCTGATTAAATATATTTTTTGGAAATATTAGCCATAATAATAAGACAAAAGGAAGAAAAGATATAAGGATAGGAAAGGAAGAAATTTAATTATCGTTATTTTTAGCTCATAGAATGCTCTAGATAGAAGACTTCAAAAATTCCAACAAAACACTCCTGGGTTTAATAAACAAATTTGGTGGCACAGTAGGATACAAAGTCAAAACTCAAAAATCAATAATAGAACTCCTGTGCACAAAGAATAAATTCACTAAGAAATTAGGGAAACAACATTTTTATCAATAGCCTTAAGAAAAATGAGGTCCTTAGGAATCAATCTAATGAAGAAAGTAAAAGACATTTATACTGAAAACTACAGTACTCTTAAAAAGGTGATAGAGAACGATAACAGAAAACAGAGCGGCATCACTTATTTTGGAAAGGTAGAACCAAAAGAGTGAAATGGGCCATATTTCAAACATTACAATACAGTCTTAATGTAATCCTAGTGCAAATACCAATAACATGGAACTAAAGAAAACAATCTTGAAATTTATATGATGGAAAAACTGGGACAAAAGGTCTTTATCTCAATCTGATAGAAACCATCTACGATAACCAGAAGAGAGCTAGAATAAAATATGATGTATTTTTATACATACACACACACACACACACACACTCACACACACACACACACACACACACACACACACATATATATATATATACACACACACACACACTGTCACCTTGAATTAGAATATAGTACCAATAATTATGTACAAATATTATGTCTCACAGCTGGGAAGATGGCTCAGTGGAATAAGCACTTCCCTGACAAGTGCAAGGGCCTGAGCTCAATCCCCAGTTCCCCCAAAACACAAAACAGAAACACTCAAATACAAATATTATGTCTCAATACAATTCATTTAATACAAAAGATTAGAAATAGAAATTAATTTTGAAACAAAGAATATCCCTCTTTTAGGCTTGGTTAAGATACACTATATTATTTTGTTTATTTTTTATTTTATTTTATTTTTTGAGAGTCAAGCAAATATTTATTACATTCCTATAGGAACAGAATTTAAATAAACAGAATTGAATTACAACATAAGCTAATCAGACCAAAAATTAAAAGTCTATAAATGTGAGACAGAATATCTCCATTTTCTTCAAGTGGAAAACACTCTACCAATGCTATATTGTTACACAAAATTATTGTTATACTAATAAATATTTAACATATTAATGTTAAATAAAAATATATTCTTTTTTTTGGTGGAACCGGGACTTGAACTCAGTCCCTTGTGCTTGCCAGGGAAGCACTAAAAAGATATTCTTAATTATGATGTATGCTGTAATATTTGGAAATGAAAGACCATGATATAACAATTTAAGGTTATATAAAAGGCACATATAGTACATAAATTATGCATAGTTTTTGCATGATTTTCTATATAAAATAATTTAAAATTATAAATTCATGTCAATAAAATATTTTAATGCCTTTTGTATCTAGATTAAGGGGGTTTATATTTTAGTGTTCCTTCTTTGTGTATATTATAAATTTTAATAATACATATCTTAAAAAATAAATTTATACCTTCACATGCTTTATTTATATCTGTTATAACATTATTTGACACTACTATTTTAACATTCAAATGAATAAAGTAAATAGGAAGAATTAATAAAGAAAAATCAGATGTGGCTTTCAAAAGTACATCCATATTTAGGAGATACAATGTAGGACCACATCAGTAAGAGCATCTTGGCACAGTAAGGAGCTAACAGGTTGAACACAGTAACTTGATGTGCACAAATGCACACACAGACACACCCATCCATGAACAGTGTGAAAAAGCATCAATCATGTGAATAGAGAAAATAATTCCTCTAGTGACATCTATAATTGGGACAAATGGGTGGATCACTTCATATTTTTCATCTTAAAGTATTAAAGTAAAAGAAATTAGATCTAAAAGGTGAATGCAGCAAGCTTATGAAGTGATTCATGACATGATTTTAGGCAATAAAAATTCAAAAGAATTGAATTCTCAGTAAAATAGATTCAAGTATTTAAATTCGTAATACCATACAATTTGCGTATCAAATTATTTCATCACATGTGGGTTTATATATCTAACAACTCATATGTGTTAGCTCAGAAAAAAAGATAACTAACAATACAGTACATACAATTTATAGTTATGATGTTAAAAGGCTTAAGTGATCATCTCACCTGTGAAAAATGTAATTTGTATGCATTCACAAAGTAATTCCAGAAAAAATAGAAAACTCAAGAGCAAATCTAGAAGCAAAAGATACTTCATTATACATTTAACTTTAGTACTATCTATCTATCATCTATCTGTCTGTCTGTCTGTCTGTCTGTCTGTCTGTCTGTCTGTCTGTATCCAATCTTTTGGTAAGGATGGGATAAATAGGCAATGATAGGACAGAAAATCAAGGAAAGTTAAATAATAAAATACAATGAAATTTAGCATCTCATAAAAGCTTAATTGATGACATCCTTGCAGGATTAACTTTTAACAGACTTAAATGCTAAAATAAACTGTACACATCAGCACGATCGTATTCACAATTCTCACCTGAATGGCAAACATAAAAGGACATCAAGTGTCAAGAACAGATCATGTTTCTAGAAAGGCAAGGAAGCAATAGATTCTTGCTTTTTGTTGCCTAGAGTGGCATCAGTGTTTTCTACTCCATAGTAATCCAATGATGTTTCTAGATCTTCTAAGTGCCATGTTCCTACAGTGGACTGATTTCATTATCCTGCAGAGTTCCTTCAGTGTGAGGACAAAATTTTTCTGTCTTTAACGAAACACTTGTTCTTCAGCCGCCGTGCTTTGATCAAAGGTCTTGCCGTGAGATGCCTGAGCGGCCTCATCGCAGTCTGGCCGCTAAGCTGCACGCATCAGAGGGAGCCTTCGCTAACATTTTCCTCACCGAATCTTCATCCCCACACAGTGTATCCCATCATGCCCAGCACACCTCCCACTCATTCTTAGTTGAGGTTACTGACTCAGAGTGGGCGTTTAGCTTGCTAGTTCTTACAGTGGAAATGAAGAGGAGACTCCCAGTATGAGTCCATGATCGTTTGAAGGTAAATGTCATGATCTTACCTTCCGTGGCCTTCAGAGAAATGGCACTCTTAACTTTCTCTCCCGTATGACTCTTTATGCTTGGTTCTGTAGCAATTTTGTTTTGCAAAATTGGGTTTCAAGTTCTATGACCTATATAATCTCCAAAGAAATGGTGGACTCTGTAACAAGGAGAGCTTTCTTTCTTTTATGTACCAGGATGTCATTCAAAGAACATTTATGTTTTAAGGTTAAATATCAGTAAAAGCTTCCGATAAAAGCTGAGTTTAATTTGCTGCCAAGGGATTTATTCTCCCCAGGCAGGTACAAGGAACTAATGTTTTTTTTCACACATTTAAAAATAAAATTTTGTCCTTATGCCCTCTAGTGACCCCTGGAATACCTACAAAGATATTTAAACCCTTTGTAGTTCTTCAGAGCCACTTTTTACTCCTAGCTAGTAACTTTTACCATCATAAATGATTTTAAAGTGTATGTTACTTCTTTAATAATACTATAGAACAAATAAGAGAAAGATATGTTCTCTCATCCAGAAGTAAGACCGACATTGATTTTCATTTAGGTTATAAATAGAGGTTGATGGCAAAATGTTTACCTGTTCTTCTTTGTGACTACAATGTCCCATGGCCCCAGAATACTTTTCTTTTTTTAAATTTTTTGGACAATTTTAGGCTCATAGAAAGATTGAGCAGAGATTAGAGTTCCCTCACTGATGCCCAGCCCTCCCTAATATGAGCACCCCGACCAGGGTGATAGGTTTGACATACCTGATGAACCTTCCTGGATACATTGTTTCTGCATGTCTTTCATTGCTGAGACAAAATGTTAAATGCATAAAATAAAGGAAGGAAAGGTTTATTTATCTCAGCGTTTGTGGAACTTTCAGTCCATAATCAGCTGGCTCTAAGGCAAGATGTGTGGCAGAGGGGCAACCATCTCGGCAATGGAAAACAGCAAAAGCAACAAGAGAGAAACAGTGCAGAGTGCAGAGGAAGACTCTTTCTGTTTGCTGAAGTTGCCTGCCCACGCTGGGCATAGCACTCACAAGCATGATCCCAGCACTAGACAATGAATCAATCATATCATCAAGAGTCAGAGGCTTCTGAAAAGCACTCTGTATGACTGCAAGAGGGTTTGAGGGACATCCAAACACAAATCCTAAACTGCGCTAGGTTCAGAGGTTACAGAAAGATTCATTTTTTATTCAGTGTATAGGAATTTGGATGATATATAACTGACTACATAGTATACAGAGTTTTCATTGTGATAATTACATTCGATACTCTTCTTCTTCATCTTTCCTGGCTCCTAATATCTGTCAACTACTGATCCTTTTACTATCTCCATATTCTTGTCTTTTCCAGAATTTCATGTAATTAGAATCACTTAGTAGTTATGAAATTTTCAGATTGGATACTTTTCCACACAATAATATGCATTTATTTCTCCTAAGTGTCATTTTATACATGGATGATTCAATGCTTTTTATCAAAAAGTAATATTCCATTGTCTGAATGTACAATGGTTTATCTGTTCACCGTCCTGCCTTCTTCCAAGTTTGACAATTGTGAATGAAGTTACTATCCAGATAGATATGGAAGAGAAAGCCTATGAACATGTTGTAGAGCACAGCTATGAACTTGTGGTCTATTTATATTAGCAAGCTCTACTAATTGAAAATGCAAGGTAGTGAGGGGCCCGTGACAGAGCTTGCTTGTTTAGAAAGAACCCAGGGCTTGACATGGATGGAAGACTGCCAGAATTTGCATCTCCTTCAGGTAGAAGCGTAGCTTCTTGTTGAAGAAGAACTAATGTTTTCCAATTAACAATTAACTGCACAGTTATGTGTCTTAATGACTAAATCGAGTATAAAAATGGCATACTGATCCATCAGGGAGTATACGCATAGTTAATTATGTCTGAAATAAAAATGTATGATTTCCACAGGATAAGGTAAACAGCCAATTAAAATAAGATATGATATACACATTCTGTAATAATTAGTCAAAGCATAAAACATTTTAACTTTGGCTAAATAATTTACTTGTGTTAAAAAAAAGGGAAATGCTTAAAACATTAATAGGGTACTTTACAATCTTGAAGTCAATAAGCTGTTATATGATGACTACATAAATAATTTATAACTCCATTCAGTAAAAAGTCGTGGAGGATTTTTGCATAGTGTAATTCCTCAAGTTTGCATAGATTTCTCTGCTAGCCTACCTATCTCCAGTGGCTTCTCACAAATGGAGCCCAGAGAAATCTTGAAGCTGATGTTCTATTTTTGTTTCTCCCCATGGAAAGATTATTATCTCTGAATTTCATTGATTGCTTCTGCACTCATAACATTGCTCCAAGTCCTATGAAAGGGTACAAATAAATGTTATGTGCTTACAGATGGATTTCTGAGGGAAAAAGAAAATGAAAATTAACAAACAATAATTAAGAAGTAACAATAACTTCTATGTATATTATCTAAAATTACTTTAATAGTCATATATCAATAATTCTCCATGTGAGACAATTCTAATATTAGCAGAATAATTTGACATAAAATAATGTATAAAAGTAACCTACATGATCAAAATATAGAGTACAAGAGATCAAGAAGAATATAAAAGGAATTTCCCTTTTATTTGAACATTTCCCACTGTAGACAGTAAACTTGGATCCATTGCAATGTGCTGGAAAATATTGTTGTGTTGTTTGATGGCTCTACAGAAATATTTAAACATTACATAACAGTGACACTATGAATGGCTTTTCAGTGCTCTCATGCTCTTAGCAGCTCCAGATGCTGAGACACTTGGCATGCCTACTCTCCATGATTTTTGCCCACATCCTTTGAATCACTCCTAATAGTTGCCCATCCACCTGAGGGAAAGACAGAATCACACGGTAACTCATTTTTCATCACTAATGGCTTATGTAATAGAGTCTACTTGCATCTGATCTCTTCTACTTAAGAATTCTTGAAGCTGTTTGGAAATGCTTCCATCCTTTTGTAAAGCCCTTATCTAACAGTAGGCTACAAGTATGATCAGAGCTGCTAGCTATAGAAAATTCTTGAACTTTTCCTAACATGTTTTAATGTATCGAGATACTGATATCCACACATAACCATAAACATGTAATCCCCTGATTACGTGAATGCAAATGTGCACTTCTCACCCACACATCCTATTAGTATATGATGGCCAGGAGGTGGTTACTGAAGGTGACACAACATGGATCACAGAAGGAAATAGGTGATTTTTAGATACTTAGGGACATAAATATTCTTAGAAGTAACACTGTAGACATCATTTTGCTTCTCCTTCCTGAAGGATGTTTAGATAATTTAAATTATAGGAAAATGAAATACCAATTGGTATTTATATCTCAGTGTACATAATTCAAAGAACAAGAGTTAATTATTTGGATATATTGGTGTTGATTGGAAGCTGTTTTTTGTTATTTGGTTTTAATATTACAAAAAAAGACAGAACAGTTCAACATTGATTCAATTGTCTGGGTTCCAGATGAATGATAATTAATGCAGTAGCCTAAACTAAGCTTTATATATTTATTCAAAACCTTTCCACTTCTGCACATGTTTAAGTTGGTAACTTCAGAGCACTGAGCCTTATGAAAAACATGACCATTATAGTTTTCTAAATATCCACACCTCTCTTTGCTTAGTTTTAGAAATGATGTTTGAGTGATCAGTTTTAGAAAGACTTAAAAATTTCACTAAAATATCTAAAAACTAATCCCTGAAAGGTGAGTTTGGGGTTTATTGCCCACTTAAGCTTAGAATTTTCAATTGATTTTTCTTTCTGCACAGCACATTATTTTCATTATATAATAAGTGTTTTTTTTCTTGACACCAGACAGAAGACGTCTCAAATTAGCACTACTGCAATTGAGGGTATGAATGATTTAAGGTGATATTTTTTCTACTTCCTGTATCATCTCAGGTAGGCAATATTGAAACAAAAATATTTAAAAAGCTTTAAAAGTTGTAACAGGCAAACCAATCTTAAAGTTAAGTGTTCCAGGTAATAAATCTACAGAGCTGTTGAATCTATATCCTTTCTACTGCTTCAATTTATGTTGAAGCAAAATGAAATGAGTTCAGATACGAAAAATAATTCTAGAATTTCTAAAAATGTAAGATACACGTGTAGCTGGGCTATGACAAAAAAAGAGGTTATTTTTGCTGATCTAGGTGTTTCTACCCATCAGGGCATGGATACGGGTGTACATCAGAGTGGAGAATCATATTTCTTGGAATATACAGGCTGTGTCATACAACAGGACAGCTGTGTCTTCCAACATGGTAGCCACCGCTCAGGTGAGAAAAGTAGAAAAGTTATAATCAAATGGACTAAAATTAAGCATATTAAACTAATTAACTATTGAAAATTAGACTGAATTTAAAAATTCAACTGTATAATAACTCCAGCAAACTTGATTTTGAGCACTGAGTACACATATACAGCTGGTGGCTATGAAGTAGTGCAAAGATGGAACACATCTATCATCATGTGAAATTCTTTTCTTCTTTTCTCAGCCCTGAGTAAATCATAAAATAAAATTATTAATACAGATAATGTTTTGTAAATGTTAGCTGTACAACCTGACGATTTTTTGGTTCTAGAAATATATAAAACCTGCTACTTTCGTTTCATTATTTTTTTTAATACTTGCTATTTTCCTATCCTTGTTTTAATAGTTATTATATGTACACAGAAAAAAATACACACACATGTAAATCTCCATGAATTTTGAAAAAGTGAAATCATCCCCAGATGAATTGGACCTGGATAAAGAAAGTGAACTCCCTGGTGTCCAGTAGCTCTAGCCTGCTCCTCTCCTCCTTCCCATGACCACCATCACCTCCCTGCTAGTCTTTCCAGACCACCAAGGACATTCACTGCAGTGTTGCTATGGTGTGGATCTAGATGTCCTACCCAAGCCCTGTGGTCTCGAGGTGGAGCTTTGCTTTAGGGAGGTGGCTGAGGCATCGTGTGTAACCCGGAGACTAACAGTGTGAAGTAACACATTCATCCACTCATGGTTTAGCATAGCTCTGTGTGAGGAGAATGCGAAGACACACCCTGAGTTCGAGTGGCACCTCCCAAAAGGCTCACTGCCCAGATAGGATATAAAGGGACAGAAAGAAGCCAGTTCCCTCTCTGCCTTGCCCCTCTACTATGCTGCCTTGCTTCGGAGCCTGCTGACTATGGCCTGACATCTGCATACCACGAGTTGAAATAAACGTTCCTCCTTCAACTTGTGGGTTTGACATACTTTGTTCCAGCAATGAGAAAGTAAGCCATGTGGTTTCTAAACACACAGTTTGCTGCTGCTTGTGTTTACTTGTAATAAAAAAGTCATATGCTACCTAATCTTCCAACTTTGATTTTTTTTTTTACATGAAATTGTATCAGCATGGTTTATTCTTGTCATTCTGTATATTTATGCACTTTCCTTACTCTAGCCAGAGATCAACACAATTTCTTCTTAAAAAGAGGCAGGGAATAAATATTTTTAGCTTAGTGGACCATATGGTTTCTTTCAAACACACTTGCTCTTTGTGGAGTGAAAACTGCTATGGTAAACAAGCAATGGATGGCATATAGTGTCTATGTTCCAATATACTTAATTTACAAAAACACATAGTGGCTTATATTTGGCCCATGTTCTGTAATTTACTAACTTCTGTTGTTTAGTTTCCCATTGTGTGGTTATACTGTGATCTATTCATCCTACTGTTACTGCTCTTCGAATAATTTCCAGTATAGGTTTCTTATTATTTCTCAGTGAACATACTGGTGCAAACATTAGTAGTGGACAGATCTTGTTTATTTTTGCTTTTCTATTTCCAGACATGATCCTCCTTCCACTGTTGCTGTCACATACACTTTAAATCTCCTTTCCAACATGGATTAGACTGTGTTCTTTTCAAAAGGTTTTTGAATTAATTGCTAGTATTTTTGGTTGTGATGTTATCATCTTATTTCAAGGAAGAGAAAGAATACAAGCCCCCACTACCACAAATTATGCAGTTGATTTTCCCAAATTTGTGGAAATCTCAAGGGTCAGTACATCTGAAGTGCAATGGATCTGACCCTCCCTGGGAAAACCACCTTTGTGACCATGATATCTCCCCTGCCAGGTCAGCAAGAAATGTGACCTTATTTATAAATATTTTCTTTGTAAGTAAGTGATCAAGTTAATATGAGGTCAGTGGGCTGACTTCTCAGCCAGTATGTTTTATGTCCTTATAAAAGGAAATTATAATTCAACACAGGGATAAGCATAAAGGGCATGTGATGCTGTTATAGGAAAAGTGTCATGTGTGAGCAAGGAATGCTTGAGGCTGCCAGAAGCTAGGAAGTGGGAAATGGCAAATGGAAGTCTTCTTCATAGACCACAGAAGAAATCCTGTGTGTTGTTACACTTGTGTTTAGGACTTCTAACATGTAGAATTGCAGACAATTTTTTAAGCCACCCAGCTTGCACTAGTTTATTACTAGCAAATTTATAATACACTCCTTAATAGAATTTCTCCTTGACCACCAATGTACTGTAGAACTATCTTCCTATTATTATCATTTAATTGTGTTTATTTTATGCATTTCTTTTAAATTTCTTCTATAGTTCTCAGTACAAATGAGTTATATGAAAGCAAAAAGCTCAACTTGCTTTCACAATATTCATTTTTATAATGTAATGTACTACAGATTATTAACAAGTTTGGACAGGATTTTCTGCCTTCTTCTTGTACTATGGATAACCACCAGGAAGATAACAATGTAAAAAGTATTAATTATTGAAACTGTACTATAATTCACCTTTAAAAAATGGTATTCAGCTGCATTCTCTTAATTCAATAAATAGAGGTATCTGCTCTAATGATGTTTGTAAATAGAATATCATGTCTGTACCTTGTACAACAAATGGCCACTAAGAAAACAACATGCAATGTATTGATTATTTAATCTTTTCTAATAATTTGATTTGAAACTTCTCATTGCTATTTGTTCTTCAATAAAATTATGGAATAAAAAAAAGAAACTTTAAAAAAAATAAAAAGAATCAGTCACCCTGGAAGCTGCTGAGAAGCTGTTATCCAAGATGCCAGCATCTTTCGTAACGAATGTATTTGGGAAATTGTTCAAATGGTTGTACTTTTACAACTTTCCTTCCATATAAGTAGTCCTTCAATGACTTGGAATTTGACATTCATGAATATTAACTGCCTACTAAAACTCTTAGAGAAAAATTATTAACTATGGAGATATCTCTACTGCCCCATACTCATTGCACATTAAATTGCGTTTTTATTATTATGACATCATGCAAAAAGAAAAAAACATGCAGTATGAGAATAAATAATTGTAAAAGTTGATCAGTCTGGCTACTGACATTTGGTTCTGGTATAGCAGAACCCTAAGTACAGATCAGCTATCAGTTGCATATTTATGCGTTTAGAAGATCTAAGCTGAATGGCATTGGTATGAAGAATGAAAAGTTTTCAGGAGGAGGAAAACAGAAATAGGTCTCCTAACTAGTTTTTATTATGTTCCATGAACCAATTTCTATATTACACATTTCATGTTTTATTATTTAATTCTGCCTATACTGTTTTCCAGCTTACTTAATTTTTCATTCAAACAATAAATAAAATGTATTGTACTTACCTTAAAGAATCATTTAATGGAGTATATAAAAACTACAATCAATACACTAATCAGTAAAACAAGTGTGCACATGTGTGCCATCAAAAATAAACCTCCAGAGTTCACAATGCATTTGACATTGAAAGAAACCTTTGGCGTACTTGGCCAAGGGTCCAGGGCTTCTAAGTAACAGAAGAAATTTTGAACTTGGGGTTATTTGCTTCAACTGATCTTCCTGGGTCCCTATTTTTCTGTGCCTTGTGAAGAGTTTTATAGCTATTGACTTGATTACTATTCATCCTGCATGAGTAAAAACCTTTCCTTTACTTTTCTTAGAGAAAGCAAAATTGGTGCCTTTGAAAGGTCACCTGTTATTTTGAGATGTGGCTGGTGCTTCTTATAGGGGGCCTTGAAGCTTGTATCTGGCCCCAGCCCTGGAAGTGGCTATTGAATTGTAAGAGCAATTCTAAATCAATTTAAAGTGGGCTTAGTTAGAGCAACATCACAAAAATATTTCTGGATTTATGATTCTTGCACATGTAAAGCTGTTTCACTAAAGACATTTAAAAACATGGGCACTGCTTATATAAACTTGGAAATTAGACTAAAAACAGTGAAACTTGATTTTGATCACTGGGCATGATGAGTTGGCCCAGAAAATAGCTAGCACCATGACAGGTGCCAATCAGTGGGCACAAAGCATGGTCACCAAGGATGATTAGGCAGCTACAAAAGCAAGCATATTCTAGCTTGGTAATTTCATTTATTTACTTTCAAAAAGTAGGGTCTGCAACCTTTGCATCTAATACAACAGGTAGATATCTCTGAAAACAAAACTAATACACACACACACTTCTGATTTGTAGAAATCAGCCATGAAAATGCTAAAAAAATTGAATCACAAGGAAAAAAAAACCCTAAGTTTAATGTATTGATATTTATTCCATATAGGCATCTAATGTAGCTATACTACAAAAATGCCTCTCACAGCACAGTAACATAAACATGGAACATGTACTGTAATTTTATTTGGGAGATAAACAAGGTTTAGATTCAGCTAATGGCATAATTAGTGTTCTCTTTTTACGTTAGAACAGGCTGCCAGAAAAATGATGTCAAGAATAGGTAGCAATGACAGGAAGATAATGAATCTGATAGAAGACGTATGTCCTATTATATAGATAAAGCTAAGTGCAAAAAGGACATTTCTGACATTAAATCAAGACCTTACAATCATAGTATCTTTCAGATTTTAACCTTAAAATGATGACATTGTCTGTAATTGATCAACACCTGTCCTATATTTTTTAGTCTTATCATACTTATTAACCAATATGTTATCATAGTAAAATGATTTTATTGAAAATTTATGCAAAAACATTTTCAATGAAAAAGTTTAAAAAAAATTATGATGAAAAATGTGTTCAAACTGTAATTAAATACCCTCAGTTAAACTCCTAGATCTTCATAGGGCCAAAGCAGTACACAAAATCTTTGTCACATAACACTATGGCTGCGCCTGGCTGTCTGATTCAGGGATCTCTATTCAGGGATGTGTCTAGTTCCTTTGGGACATTTTCTGCCAGCTGATGACAAGGATGCTGCTCCAAAGTGAAATTTGAACCAAAGTTTAAATTGAATCTCACCCTCCAGAGTAAACAATGGATGGAAGTTGCCTATTAAATCATCAACTTTTAATTAAATCCTTCGCAGCTGTGAGATTCCTCTACTCAACGAGGTGATGAATGCATTGCATTTTAATTTAGTTATTTTTGTACCAAACTCATTGTACAAGGGACCGTAATATTTGCCAAGTTACTAAAAATAACACTAGTATGATTTCTTTATTAATTCTATAGCAAAATGTTGTAAACTTTTAAGTCAGCAATGCTGGATCAAATTTTGGCTCCAGGTGCTAATTCTCTCATCTTCACAGAGTCCATTGAATTCTTTTAATTTCAAATTTTCAGGTAAATTAAATCACAGCATCAAATCTCCCACCTTCCCATTTGCCCATCACATTGTTGTACCCTAATTGTGGATAAACTATATTTATTATTATTTACTTTGATTTTGAGTTTGGTGGTAGGGTTTATTTTACTAGAGTTCAGATATTCGGTAGGGAAACTATGTCATTTCTAAACACAAGTCTTCAAAACCTGGTACAGTGCTCCTTACTATTATTATTCTATTATGATCATGAGAAAAGCTTCCCCTAGGGGGCTGCTTCCACGTGATCCCAATTCCTATAACTGACCCATAAGGGCTAGAGCCTTGCAAAGCCAGTCTAACCTTCATGAACTGTGCCAGCAGACCTGAACAACGTGAGGAATAAAATGCATGTCAAATATCACTGAGATTTTTTTGTTAGTTTACTATTACATAGAATAATTATAGTAATAGCAGAAAGAGCCAATTTCTTTTTGGTTTAATATGAATTAATATCTCATATAGTTAGAAAAAATATTATTCATTTAAGGGTTATATATGTATGTATGTATATATATATGTATATGCATATATATATATATAGTGCATATATAAATGTATGTCTGTATTTAAATATTTATAGATATACATTTACATACACACATATATTTTAGTATACTGAAGATTAAACTCAGGGCACCATGCATACTGGGCAAATGATCTACCACTGATACCTAACCAGCGACATTTAAAATCTTATTTTGAGGCAGCATTTCACCTGGTTGCCCAGGACACTCAAATCTGTGGTTGTCATGCCTCAGCATCCAGAGAAATTGGAATTACAAGTTCTTACCACAAGATCCAGCTTGACTTACAGAATTTTAACCTCTATATTCAAAAGACCCTTTTCTATAGGCTTGGGAGCCAAGAGAGACAAGCCTTTTGTCATCAATGACATCACCTTCTAGCAGTTATGTTTGTATTTGAATAAAAAAACATAATCAAAGCTTAGGTTCATACCATAGTCATCAGACAATAATAAATAACATGGATATTACTAGTAACCTATAAAATGTATTGGCACTTCATGTCAGTAATACTAATACATATTGATTTAAAAGGAAATGGCAAAATGAGAATTTTTACTAAGAAATCTGCTCAGAAATACAAGACACATAGAAAACCTGCTACATAAGGCAAAATATAGGTCCTGAAACTGGAAAATATTTCTTTAGAAGTTTCTGAAATTTAAGAAGCTTAAAGAGGGAGGCAGGTTAACTTGACAATAGCATTTAATGTGATACTGACTTTAGTGTCAACTGGACTGATCAATGGGGTGTTGTGACATTGGACAAATATTCCATCTGTATCTGAGAGAGTATTCTATTTAACACTTGAATCTAGACAACACAGTGACCACCAGTGAGGGAGGTCCTGAGCCAAATGTCCAGAGGACTAGCTAGAGCACAAAAATTAAAGAAAGAAAGATTTAGTTCTCTCTAATTATCTTTGAGTTAAAACATCTTCCTTCCCTGTTTTCAGATACAAACCGGAACTGCATCTTACAGTAGGTGCTCATGCTTCTCAGTTCTTCATATGTCGACCGGAACCTTACCATTCTCTCTCCTAATCTCCAGATTTCTCACTGTACATCAGGGGATGTTTCAGCACTATGTGATCCACAGTCTTGCAATGCCCATGGATGTATTTTTTGTTATTTGGTTGTTGTGGCTGTGATTCTTGTTATGTTTTGGAATATGTGTTCACAAAATTGCTATGTTCAAATGTAATTGGACAGATGGTAAGGATAAGAAGCAGTGCCGATGGTTGTTGATCCCAGTTCTCTAGAGAAAGAGAATCTATATATCCAAGGGCACTGCAAGATTGTGGATCACATAGCCCTGAAACATCCCCTGATGTACAAGTTCATCATGTGATGCACCTGCATTATATACGCATGCCAATTTCCATGTGGAATGTGGTAAAATTTTAGTGCAAACTTGTACTACTAGCAAAAATTCTGAATTAAATGAAATTAGAACTTCTGAATACTTACATACTATAGTATTTTTGTTACAGTACATAATGGTTTTGTTTGTAGTACAAAATAATTTTGTTTCATGTGGGGAAATGGCACACGAGCATGACATATCTTAATTACTTTTCATCTTCCCATTTCCCTTTACTCCATGTCCACTACATTCTCTGCTGATTCGCTTCCTCTTTTTAAAAAAGTTTTTGAACATATTTGCAGCACACAATGTTTACATTCCTGTTGATACATATACATAACATCTTCACTCCTTTTTGCATCTCCTTTCTCTCCTCTCCTTCCTCTGAGGATTTTTTTTTTTTTGCATAAAAGAAAAAGGCATTTGTGTATAGAGCAGTTTCCCAAGTTTGATGTACTCTACACTCATTTGGATGTTTTATTAAAGTTCCTGCACCCTACCTCATAGCTGGTATGTTTGATAGAAAGTAACCCTCCAGCAAAAGCACTTTAAAAATAAATGTCTTTTAATAATAAATATCTTTAATGTGCAACCCAAGTTGCAATTCATATTTGTTTGACTATGTCATCTGTTCACCTCCCTTACTATTTAAGGAAAAGAAAAGCAGTGAAACTAGGTCACAGTTCAACTTCACAAAGCATGCACTTTCTGTCTCCTTAACACTAGAACTGAATTTTAGCAAGCAGAAGACAATGGGATAAAAGAATGGGCTCTGTGAGGGGAGATGTCATGAAAGACATATTAAATGCCTTTAAGAGAGAGAATGAAGAATTATTTAAATTAGAAATCAAGATATAAAGTTATTTTATGATAACTACAAAAGATATAAAACTCAGCAATATATTTAAGCAAAGAGGTAAAATAACTGTATAATGAAGCTTGTAAAACATTGATGAAAGAAATTGGAAATGACAGAAAGCAGTGAAAATACCACTCATAATCCCATATGAGAAAAATCAGTAATATCAAAATGTTCATATTACCCAAAACAATGTACATATTCAGGACAGTATCTTTCAAAATATTAATGATATTCTTCACAGAACTAGAAAAATAATTCTGAAATCTGCATGAAACTACAAAATCCCCATGTAGCCAACAATCTGTTGAGTAAAAGAGACAAAGCAAGAGGCATTTCTCTATCTTACTCAAAAATTTGCTGCAAAGCAGTTGCAGCCAATATAGCATAGTATGAACTTAACAAGAGACAAAGAGACTATTAGAAGACACCAAAGAGGCTAGAAATAAACCTGCACTTCTACATATGTCTTTTTTTTTTTTAACAAAGGTACTGGAAAAAGACAGTGTTTTGAACAAATTGTGTTGGGCAAATTGGGCATTTATGTGCAGAAGAATGAAACAACTCTTGTATCTAACAAGTTAGAAAAGTTAACTGAAAATGGTTAAAGACCCCAAGACCTCTAATTGAAAATGCTAGAAGAAAATATGTGAGAAATTCTTTAGGACATGGGAACATACAAGAATTAAAAGAAAAAATCCTCAAAGCAGAAAAAAATAATAACAAAAATGGACAAAAATGATGGTGTCAGGCTATAGAACTTCTGTGAAGCCAAGGAATCAGTGACTAGGATGCAATAAAATCCATGCAATGAAATAAAATAGTCGAAAACTATCCATTTAACAAGAGGGTAAGTATAATAGTTCAGAAATTCCAAAAACTTGATACCCAAAAGTCAAAATTGAGACTGGGTGTAGGGCTGTGTGCCTGTAATTCCAGTGCTTGGGAGCCTGGAAACAGGAGGATAACTATGAGTCTGATTTATGTACTGAGACCCTGTACTAAATACACAATAAATAAATAAAAGTCAAAATTGCCTTGCTTTAAAATGAATGAAAGATCTCAAAAGACAGTTATGAAAAGAAGACATACAAATGACCAACAGGCTTATGATGCAATCTTCAACGTCACTAATGACCAGCGAGACACTAAAACCGCAGTGCAGTACCATCTTAACCCAGCAAAAATGGCTGTTTTCAAAAGGCCTAAATACCATAAGTCCTGCTGAGGATGTGGAGAAAAGTGAGCCCAGGTACACTCTTGGTGGGAACTTAGCACAGCCATTAAGGAAAATAATGTAAAGTTTCCTTAAAAAATATTAAAACAAAACTACTTTATGATGATGCAATCCCAGTACTTGATATATCCCCCAGAAAATAAAATCAGTATGAGGAAGGGGCTCTTGCCCTTACGTTTGCACAGCACTATTCACTAAGGTTTAGAAATGAAACCATGTTGGGTGCTGCAGTTCATGCCTGTGATCCTGGCGCTTGGGAGTGGAAGGGAGGAGATGCCTAACTACAAACACAGCCTGCTTACAGAAAGAAAGAGAGGCTCAGGAAAGAAATGTTGGAGAGGATGTGGGGGAAAAGGAGGCCTTGTCCACTGCTACTGGGATTGTAGATTGGTACAATTACATGGAAATCAGTGTGGAGACTCCTGAAAAACTAGGATTGGAAATCCTTTTCAACCCACCTATTCCCATTCTGCGTATTTTCCCAAAAGAATTTAAAACATCATATCACATATCACATATCTGTAAATATGCACCCATATTTACAGAAGCACAATTTTTGTAGCCAAATCTTGGAAACAGCCAAAATGCCCATCATCTGAGGAATGGATGTAAGAGATGTGGTATTTTTATACAGTGGAGTATTACTCAGGCATAAAGAAAGAAAAAGTTGAAGCCTTTATAGGTAAGTGGATACAACTAGAGGCTATGCTCATAGGTGAAATAAATCAGAGTCACAAGTTTAAACATCATAGTGTAAGAACCTGAAAGAATAAATAAAACCTGAAAGGTATAGTGGATATAGTAAAACAGAAAAAAACTGAATTAAATTATGAAGAGGAGAGAAAGGAGAAAACAGGAAAAAAGGAAGGGGGGAAATATGCAAGTATATATACAGGATGGGTGAGATGATTGTACTAACAATTTTCATCAGTTTGTTTTAAATAGTAGCTGATGTTCAGAATTTTCACCTTTATTAACTCTGTATGCCAACATCTGTGATCTGAGCAACTCCATCAAGGACAGCGATGTGTAATACAAAACCTATGGTTGAGTAGCTCTCATAGCGGTCCTCTAAAGGTGCAAAATTTCTAACGTCTAAATGCACCATTTCTAATCTTATCAATTACTATACTACCTTTAAAATAAATTTTTGGCCAGCCAGATTGCTCAGCAGACTAAAGAACCTGCTTAGGCACAGCTCAGAGGCTGGAGCTCAGCCGTTCTGGCCCTGCCCCTGGGGCACGCTGAGACAGATTGAGACTGGCATGATGCTCCCTGTCTGTAATCCCAGGGATTGGGAGGCTGAAAATAAGAGAATCACTATGAGTCCAGTCTAAGTAGTGATTCCCTGTAGATCCTGTACCAAATAAATAAAAATAAAAGAAAAAAAGGTATGTTTTTTTTTAAAAAGACAAGGGAAAAATAAGGTACCTTGAAAGCAAGCATTAAAACTCAATTATGTGTCCAATCTTGCATAGCTATATGTGTTCATCTGGACAACAACAGATTTGGTGATAAAAATAGATAATATAACAATATTCATTAATTAACTATTCCTGTGTTGAAAATCTATAACATATCTATTGCTGTATGGTACTCTATTTCTGAGTACCATATTTGTTTTTGATCTTCAAAATAAAATAAAATTGAATTAAAATAAAAAATAATAAAGAAAGAGAAAAGAAAATAAGTGTAACACATACACAGGTTTTGCCATAAAAAGAATAAAATTCTATCATTTGTGGCAACATGGGTGGAACTGGAAATCGCTGCCATGAGTGTAATAAGCCGTACACAGAAGGCAACTACTTACTCATGTGGAGACTCTAAAATAGCTGATGTCAGAGAAAACAAGAGTTGAATGGTGGCTCCTAGAGACTGCAGAGAATAGGAAGGAGAGATGGGAAAAAGTGCCAAGGGAGTTGCAGCATAGTGAAGAAGTGTGGGAGGGTCACTGAACAGTGACTACAGTTAGTATGCCATGCATTCAAAAGGCAAATAAAATGATTTTCAAATTTTCCCCATAAGGAAACAAGAAATGTTTGAGGAGTATGTAACTGACTTAAATACTGCAGTAATGTATGAATGTGTATAATTACCATGGCTTTATGTATTAATTAAAAATAAACTCTTAACAAAAAGTGGCTATCACGTAGAAAAATGTTAACCCACCAATGATTTCAATACTCTTAAAAGTAACATCAACAATGTTTCAAATGTTTAAATTGAATCGGACAAGCTGTCCAAAATAGCAGGTTGCCCTATTTTTTGCATTTTGTTGCCTTGGTGTGACAGAATTTAATGCCTTCAAATTTAACCTGTGACTTCATCCTCTACTGCTGTAGTAGGTGCAGGGCATCTGCATGAATGTCGTGTTTAGTATGGGACCTGCCTTAGCCAGCAGACTTCCTGGAATAAATTCATGCTGCCAGAAGCCTTGAGTATAACAGAGGGCTCTGATTGGCTGTGTGCCTGCCAACAATTTTGATGTTTTATTCCAAGCAGTCACTTAGCTGCCTTAGTGAGACATATGCAGGAGAAATCTGAACCCAACACACCATGCATGTCTTAGGAGTCACACAGCTCACACACAGAACAATGTCTAAAAAAGAATTGTCTACTGTCATAAGCCATATGGTCCTGAAGGACTTTGTTTTATAGTATTAGGAGTTGTAAGAAGGCATCTGTCTACTGTAATAGTATGTGGACAAAAATCATTGTGTTACCTGTTAGGTTCTTCTTTTTTTTTTTTTTTTTGCATTTATCAATATCTGTAATGATCTATGTGTTCTCAATATTTTTGGAATTCCTGAATAAATTCTTAGAGGATGGAAATCCTCTTCTTAATATGGAATTGAAAAAACAATACTAGATATGTCAATCAAATAGGTTAAGCCAGTTAGTTTAAATCTAGATAAAGTGCATAAAAGAGCAGATAATGTGAAAATTTCCACCTCTGAGGGACAATAGAGATGCAATATGAATGTGGGCACTTAACTGCACCTCATAGAGAGCCCTGTCAACTTTCTTTTCAACTGACAATTTTGCCTTCTAATAAGTAATTTTTGTTTTGAAAACAATGTATTCATATCCCATATTCATTTATTTCATTCTTAATTATTTTTAAGACAGGAGAAACAATCATCAATAGCAAATACCAGCTCACACTCAAATATTGATGTAATGCTTTCTTTGCATCAGTCACTTTGTTAAACTCTAGGCAAAGAGAGGAGAGTGAGACCCCATTGTGAGCAAAGCAAATATATGCATATTAATAGTTAGTTCTTGTGTTTTACAGTAATTTGTTTCTGTGAAGTTGCCAAGAATACTAAAGTAGTAAATACTGAGACTTGCTCTTGTCCAACTCTGGTAACATTGATATTGACTGATCAATATATAATTCTTCCATGGGTGTTTCAGAAAGATGCCTATTATTTTATAAATACTTAACTCATAGCACTGTAACTCATGCCTGACTGAACTTTGTATAATATGTAATGCCTTAT
The DNA here is from genome assembly GCA_004027165.1 of Ctenomys sociabilis. NCBI lineage: Eukaryota > Metazoa > Chordata > Mammalia > Rodentia > Ctenomyidae > Ctenomys > Ctenomys sociabilis. The sequence goes on along the minus strand of PVKA01009589.1, from coordinate 41,950 downwards.
CTTTGAGCCATGTCACAGCCTTTGTGTGGCTGGGAAACACTAGGGAGCTGTTCGACCCTACATTTGTGAATCATTTTAAACTCTGGAACTACCAACAAAAGTTACAAAAATTTGAAATGTGGAAGACTGAGTACACCCTAAAAATGATGGTTGTTGACAGTGTCAGAGCCAAAACAAAACCAGAAGGCGGGCTTAATCCTGAGCTGGAAGCAGGTATGATGAGGGACTCCAGTGTTTCAGTCTTCTGTGCATTTTCAAAACACAGCAGTGCCTGATTGTGATATAAAAAATAAACTTTGATAAGCAAGTTAGTTTTCAAATAGGGATTAATGAATAGAAACATAGACAATGATAGAGACTTTGTGTGTACAAAAATATCAGTGTCCCATGATCTTAGCAAACAGACATGAGCTTCAAGGTATGTGAGAAAAGTAACTGGAATGTGTGTACAGTGGAAGAAGGAGCACTGTGACTGTGGCTGTTGGAATAAGCTGACATAGACGAGACATGTGCTTGAGACCCTGAGAACACGTTGGGAGGTGATCATGGTAAAAACCACAAGCTGAGCTTTGTGGACACCGAACGGGATGTATTTGAAACTCTGAGGTCTAAGATCAGCTTTGGAATGTCAAACCTATTGTGTCTTACTAAACACATTAGAGAACTGTAGATAAACACATGTGAGGAATTGCAATTTTAAGCCTTATGTATAAGAGTTGGTTTATGTGGTTTGTAGATACAGCTCTTTCCCCTATGGCTTTCTATATCCATCGACCTTGAGATGTACAAAAGCATGATTGTGGATGACCTCATGTATTCCATGCTACCAAATCCACATGCAATCCAACTTTTAAACAAGTATACAGTAGTATTCCCCAGAAGAAAGTCTTGCTACATGTGTTTCTTATTTTTATTTTATTTCTTGTAAGATTAAAGAAAAAATTAATAATAATAATTATTATTAAAGACTATACTTAAAGAGCCATTTTCCCCATGGAAAGTCATCCTCCACTAAAAATCTTAATTTGGGGGTCTATCGTCCTCTCAGTTATACCTTATGGATTCACCAAACTAATATTATTTTTAATAACAGAATAAGCATAAGAAAATATAAATAAAGGAGATGCAAATGTCAACCCCAACTGATAGGTAAGCAGGAAAGAATTATCCCAGAACACAATGGCCTTCGTCACCCAGAGACAATAAATCATACGGCGTGGCTAGGGTGGTTTCCTCCCTCAGATCTAAGCCCATTAGCCAATGATGATGAGTATTTCTTGTGTGTGTTTATTGATGTGAAAAAATACACATCTGAGCAGTGTAAATGATCAAATAATCAATACAAAGTTCCTTAGCAAAGAGATTGTTCACAGGGTTTTCCCAATGGAAGGCTATTTTAGGTTTAGACACTAACATATCCATTGTAGTATTTTGTTCATTCACTTACTATTCTGCAAACATTTTCTCAGCATTATTATGCATCTGGCACTACTTAATGAGCCTTGGGTATATGATTAAAAAAAAGACACAAGTTATTTCTCCTGAGAGCCTTATATTAATTGGAGGTGGACGATTATGGCTAGTAAGCATAATGACTAAGTAAAATGCTGTAACAGGTTAGAAGGTGATAAGCACTATTGAAAACAAAGGAAAGAGTAGGGAGACAAGGAATTTGGGAGCACATGCTTTGAATATTAAAACTGGAGGTTACTGAGGATCGTATTTTGAACCAATATACATTAAAAGGAGTTAAGCCATGATCAAATGAGAACTTCCTAAAAAATAGAAGATTAGGGGGTATCAGCCTAAGGTGAGATATTTCTTAGCTTTGAAAAAAAGAATGGGAAGATCAAGCCTGCTGTTATTAGTTTCCGATCACTGGGACAAAATACCTGAGAAAGTTAATCCACAGAGCATAATATACTTTTGTTTCAAACCAATGTTTACTCTTTAGAATATTCCTTTTGGTGAATTACTGATTTTAATTTTACTATATTAAACAAAGAATACTTAACAGGAAAAATACCAGAAAAAGAGACTTTGCAGTTTTAAAATTTGAGTCTTTATAAGAAAAACACCAAAATGTTCAACATTGACTGGTTTTCATGTACATGTCTCAAGCCAAAAAAAGATGGAAACACAACACTAAAGGAATAAATTCTAATATGAACTATGATGAAAATTTTAATTGTACTTTATAAAAAACTTTGCTTAATTTTTCACACCTTAGGCAGTCTTCCCATACCATAACAGCACACTCCACGCACATGCACCAGCAATACTGACAGCATGTGTTTTGTTTCCCTGGACTTTTTGTAAGACATACTTGACATCTCCCTGGTCTTATTGTTTTGTCTGGAGACTCTTATTACACTTTGCAAGGCTTAGTTAGCAGGGACATAAAATTTCAATAAAGTAAATTTTTAATATGTATTATACCTTTAGAATAGTCACTGCTATTTCCACATCAGCAGTACTTGCTTACAAGATAACATCAGAAATAAAATCCTATATGGTCTACCATGTTAACATAAACAAAAATGTACTGCAGCAATAATCTTTGCCTTAACTGTCAAAACAACAGAAGTCTTCTCATATGACAACTGCATGTTCCATGCACATGTCTCACAGTGACAGCACATGTTCTTAGCCTTCCTTTCCTACCTTGCATGTCATTCCATGTTACCTCTCTTTTCTCCTTGTTTTGTCAGAAGCTTAATACTGTGTTGCACAATATGCACTTAGCAAGCAAATAAGCTGTCTATTAAATAAATATCAAACGTGTCATGAGTGGCTGGGATACACATCAACATTTTCACATCAGCTCTTCATTTGCTTGCAAAACCTAAGAGATAGCATGAGAGGGGCCACGGAGATAGCTCAGCCATCTAAGCACCTGCCTAGAAAGTGCAAGGACCAGGGTAGACCCCTGGCACCACATGCCATGCTGGCCCAGCCTGGGGCACACAGTGCTGGCCTCACTGGGCATGGTGGTACAAGCTTGTAATCCCAGGGGCTAAAATGGGACGATCACTATGCTTCTGAGCCGCATATTGAGGTAGCATTACAAATAAAAATATCTGTGAAGTACATTGTAAACACAAACAAAAACCTTCCAAGAAATAACCTTTGCTTTAACTGTTACACCTAAGGAAGTCTTCACACATAAAAATTAAACATACCACAAGGAAGTGTCACTTACACTAATAATGCCTTATATTTTGTTTTCATATCCTTTACTGGAGGACACAAGTTACATCTGTTTGCTTTTCCAGTTGCTGTAGTAGATCTTTAAAATGTTGTGTCTGCTCGTTCACTTGTCAGGTCACTACTGTGATAGTGTAGTTTCCTTGGCAGAAACATTGTACTCTTCCTCAGATGTAAATGATCTCTTATAAGTTCCACTCCCAATGGTCTAAGGACAGTTTCCCATAGTATTATATAGTTGTTATTTACTATGTAAACTATCAAACTGTTTATGCCACCCAAGTTTAGGATTGAGTAAAACACAACTGTTTCAAGTAAAATCACAATTGCTGTACAATTCAACATCTACTCCACTTTCAGTTGTGTTATAGAAAGTTTCCATCTCAGGAAACTTTTTGAAGTTTACCTATGAATATTTCCTTCATGGTTGACATCACAAGTGTCAACTTTCTTTTCTTCTCATACATGAGGCCAATGGAAGTCTTTATAAAAACCAAAAATTGTACCATACAACTTTGTGTTTTGAAATTGCAACATTTCATTTGGAATTTCTGTCATATGCTGATTAGTTTGGGAAGCAACAGCAGCAGTTCTGCTTAGGATATTGTTTAGTTTATTACCATATGAATAAGAACCTGGTAGATGAGTTTTAAAATAAATTTCTAAATTGAAACCATAAGACGTTCCATCTGCAAGGACACAAATTGTTATGCCATATTTTGGACTGATTTCTCTTCCATAGTCTTTCACATTCTTATGATCACCATGAGAATTCCCTTCTAAGCATAGCAGATCTGTTAATACTCTCAGTTCAACTAATAATGTATCATAATCAGTACATTTTTGAATATGGCTTTGTGTTGTTTTCTTCATGATCTGAAACAAAGTGGTCTTCATTTCTTGGGTCTGTATCAGATGATTCTTGGTCCACTTCGCTGTCATAGGAACTTCAGCTCACAGGGCCAGAATATCATCACCATCATCATCATCCATTCACATTCTTCTTCTGTTATGGGATCATGTATTTTACCATCATTGATCATCTTCATTATTGTTGCATGAGTAATCTGAGTTTTAGTCCCCTCCAAAATTTATTAATGTATCTTTTTTCCCTGTGCCATTATACTGAATTGGTCTACTTCTACCAGAACAATCAAAGAAAAAATATTATAAAATACATCCTGAGTTGATTTCAGTATAATAAACCCTCTGGGATGCTCGGTTAAACATGCAAGATATTTTAGAACAATATTAGTAGTGAAAATCTCACTTTGCTACTTTTGCACACATGTATACATGTTGCCTTTCATTGTACCAAATAAGTAAACAAAAAGATTGCTTCCTGTATATTTCAGGCAAAGGGAATGAGAGAAAGACCTGGCTACTATCACTATAAAGTCAAAATTTATAGTAAAAATCTAAGGGAATCTGGGGGCCAGCGAGATGGCTCAGTAGAATAAGCACTTCCCTGGCAAGCGCAAGGTCTTAGTTCAATCCTTGGCTCTGCCAAAAAAACCCAAAAAAACCAAAAAACAAAAAACAAAAAACAAAAAAAGAAAAAAAAGGAAAAGAAAAGGGAATCTGATGTTATCAAGCGGTTTATTTTATTTATTTATTTATTTATTTATTTATTTATTCATTTATTTACTTACTTACTTACTTACTTACTTACTTACTTACTTACTTACTTACTTACTTACTTTTTTTGTGGTGCCAGAGATTGAACTCAGGACCCTGTGCTTGCCAGACTGGCACTTACTCTACTGAGCGCTCTCCCCAGGCCCTAAGAGGTTTATTTTAGCTCACCTCTTCTGCTCATTGTTTCTGAGGTGTTGGCCCACAGACATGGTTCAGCTGCTTCTAGGTGTAGGGTAGGAAAAATTGCCATGGTAGAGGGAAGTTGCTTATCTCACAGCAGCCAGCAGGATATAGAGGAAAAGTGAAGGGAGCTAGAGAGAAATCCCTTCAAAAAACCAGTGGCCTGCTTTTTTTACCTGGTTCCCATGTAGGAATCCTTTAAGCTATGGAATCAGTTGGTTAAAACACTGCTGAAGTTAGAGCTCCCATGTTGCACCCACTTAGTTGGGAAATGATTTGAAGGTGTGCTCAAAATTGTACTTTATGGATATACAAATAGAAGAAAGGTCTACATACTTTAGAAAAGTCACACAGTGGTAGGATTCTAAAGGGTTCAGAGGCAGAGTTAGAGAAGTAGGAAAACTAGTGTAATGTAATCAACATTCTTTTTAAAACAAGTGACCACATTTTAAAAAAATGCCTAAAGTGATCACATTGTAACATTGATTAAACAATAAGATAATTTGTGATTGTTAATGATTATTAAGACCCTGCCCTTTTAAAATCTGCAAAGATTCCACATATAAAGGTGAATAAAGGACATGGAGTATGGTATGACATCGCAGAAAAATTAAATAGGCATTGGCTACATAACCAGTCAATTTTAGGTTCCAAAGTGTCCTTGGTAGGAACTGGGAGTAGGAGACTTAGGGTACAAATTCTCTTGTATACATTTCCATGAGACATCTCACACTTTTTCCTAAATTAATTACACATTTTCTCATTTGGCAGTTTCTTCAGTAGTCAGTTTACTTCAGAAGTGATTTGTATATCATCAAACATTTAGATCTAAATTTTGCACTATACAGTTTAATATTCTATTACTTTATTTCAGGTAACATTCAAGTTTATTCATTTTTATTGGTATAATAGAATTTCAGTATCTCATTGTTCAAGAGTTCCCAGGGAAACTTTTCTAATTCTCTTTGGAGTTCAATTCTAAATCTTCTTTTCTGCTCAACTCTGCAGTCGGAGCTAAAGATCTGAGTTAAAGGGAAGAGACTCTCAGAAATCTTATGCCTAGATTTAAAAAAATGAGTTAAGGAAAAGTCACCTCCAAATACCTCTTTCAAATAGGAAGCAATGCTCTCCCAAGACCCTTAAATTATTAACTTTATAGATTGGCCGTGGTGTGAGGGGCACATTGTTTTTCATTATAAAGTTTTCTCAGTCCCAGGTTTATTAGATTCATCATCAGTCCTCTGCTTACTGCTGAGAGATGCCAAATCTTTCTAGATATCTCACAACTGAACCCAGCTTATTGGGGATACAATATGACACGAAATACACACACTGTGTTTTTGACCTCTGGAGTGAAAATTTCTATTCCACTTTATGCATTCAAAGCTCTTTCTGTCCAAAAGAAAAGGATTAAGTGAATCAAAACGTGGGAAGTCTTTTAGCTAACACTTAATGAAGAGTTTAAAATCCCCAGGAGTAAAGTACATACAAGTTGGTTACCATTATTATCTTCCTAATAAATGACTTTCCCACTTCCTTTCCCTTGTGTCATTTTTATTCCTAAGCTACTACACATTTTTGAATTTAATTTTTAAAGGAACAAGAATGTCTGCTGCAGTTATTTTTTATTTTGAGAAGAAATATCACACTACTTCTATTAATCAAATACATTTCAGGAAAAATATACATTGCTGTATTTATTTTCTTTCTTATTGGCATTGATTATAGTGTTCCATTTCCTTTTCAAATGTATCCTAAGGTATTTACAAATATGTTTATAGGGATCTTCTCATAGAGTTTTCATATTTACTTGCCATAATTATATGAACATAAATCTCAAATTCTTTCATATATAGTGCATAGCAGTTTATAAATTCACAGTGAAAGCTAAAATAAGCAAAAACTTTACATAATGAAATATGAAGAACGAAAATGATACACTCAGGATAAAATTGCAATTGACTCAAAAAGTATTAGTTTAAAAATATATTGGAAATTAACTTCTGCATAATTTCTAACAAAGATTCAGATATGTTTACTATACTGCTAAAATATTTAGCACACATAATATCATTTTTAAAGAAAAGCATTGTATTCTGCACATATTTTTATGATTTCACCAACTATGATGAGAAAGGAGATATGTTTTTAAGTATTTACAATTTTTTTTGTAACTATTGTAAGAAAAAACTACTTATGAAGGACCTAGGATCTAGGTCAGGGTTTGTGGCTTGTATTTTATCTTTTTCTTACCTACCATAAATTTCAGACCATATAGATACCTCTATAACAGATGAAAACTAAACAAAATACAAGCTTGTACATGTATGAAACACAAATGTATATGACACGAAAGCACTCAGATACAAAGATACCAAGATACAGAGGAAGCTGTATTATTTATCTGCAGTCCCACAAAAATTTGGACAAAGAACAAAAAATTTCTTATCTAATCGTAATTAAGAGGGGGAGACTGTGACATCTGTTTATACAGATAGCAACTGGTGCATATCTCATGACATTTCTTTCCTTTGAGTATAGATCAAAGCATCTGTCACATGAGGATAGTCAAGAGAGGATGAAGGTAGAATGTAAGACAATGGTCTTCTCAGGTTCTACGTCCTGCATCAAAGGGTAAAGGAGATTTTGCTTTTGCTTTTTTTTTAGTTGCTCAGGATTCATGGGCATTTCTGAGGCATAACATTGGACATTATTTTCCAACTGAACCCAGCTTATTGGGGATACAATATGACACGAAATACACACAGTTTTAAATTTGCGTCTCTGTAAGGCATTATAAAATTAAAAGCCAATTAAGAATATAGTAGAAATGAAACTGAAAACTGACCAGGCATCCAGTTAAATAAAAAGATAAGCTTGACTTTTAATTAAAAATTTATTCTCAACCAGACTTTAATGAGATTTCATTAAGTACTTTGCGACATCATTCCCAGTTTCACAAAGCAATACCGTACATCGTAACAACATTGCAGATCATCTATCTACAAGGCTCTTATAGTTGATATATTGTGTCAACTGGAGAAGCACTGGGGTCCAATCTTTTGTGTGTGTGTGTGGCTGGCTCAGCCTGCCCTGGGGACCAGAGTGCACAGCACATGGTTCTGGGGATCCAATCACAGTCCCTGCTCTTGCCTAAGCAGTTGCTTTAGACTACTGAGCTATCTCAGCAGCCTGGGGTCTTTTCTTTGTAAACATCCTCATTTTGTACAAAAGAAGGACACAAAGATGGTGTGAGTGGTACAACTCCTCTGGGTATAGATAACCTGCTTATAATATACCAGAGGGAAAGAGGCTTTCTCTTCCTTCTGCTTTTATTATTTTTGCCGTCTTCTTCAATTTTTGAAGTTTTGCTGTACAATGCCATCCTGCTTAGCAATTAGCTGATGGACTAAAATCTCCACAAACTATGAGCCAAACATAACTTTCTTTCCTTAATTTTGTTCATTGGGTATTTTGTCTCAGCAACAAGAAAATAGTAACTAAGACAAAGGTTATCTTTCAATAGGAAATTGACAGAGAATTATTCTTCTCAAAGTCATCATTATTGTGCATTCATTTTAATATAGATGGTATTCCTGGATTATTTATTTCTACCTGAAGGTGCACAAAGGTATCATTTGTTTGGAAACAGGTTAAAATACTTCTGGAAAGGATCATAATCTATTAAAATAAAAATATATCAAGGATGACTGAACAACTTTGAATGTTTAAATTAAAACAAAAACTTATTACAGAATAAGGGGATAAGTGTATCCAAAGAGAGAGAGATTATTTTGCATATTTTGAGGAGGATTTATGGAAATGTGTTTTTTTATGTCAAAGTGGGTGGCCTGGGCCTAAGGGTCTTTGCTAGAGTAATTTTGATTTCCTGGGATATTTTCCTAAACTGGAGAAGAATGAAGAGGTAGGCCTCATGCAAAGCTGAAATTCCCTGACTGGGTAGAAGTTAGCTCCTGCAAGTCACAGAGGACAAAACTCAGACAACGAAAGTCATGCGAAGCAGAAATTTTAGTCATAACATTGCAGAAATGGGATTGCAACCAGTGAGCTGGCAGTCAGGGAGAAGCTTGAAAGTGAGTCTTGCTCATATTTATTGGGATAAACTGATTTCTAAAAACAACTCACTACTTAATAAAATCAAGGTCTTAGCCTTTGTTTCTGGGATGAGCCAAGGCTCACAGGACTTATGGCCACTTGGCCAAAGTGTACAAAGTTCCACAGAGGCAACTGGTCCTAGTATCTTATGCTGTGACAACATGTGGTTGTCTCCTTTAAGCATACTGCTCAGGTAATGCTCTATGCTGTCCATTCCTCCCAGATTGTCCTTATTCTAGAATAACTTTTATACTTAAACATTCCCCATATTAACATTCACCCCTCATTGATGAGATGTTCATGGCAATTTATGTCAAATAAAAACATATTATATCCTTATCTAACATATTCAGCAGATCAGTCACCATGTAATTTCTACCTCTTTTCTTGAAGTCAAAATGTTAATGAAGCCAAAGATATAAGTCTTCAACACAGCATCTGCTTGGCTAGTAAAAGGTCCTGAGTATTATTCTGTTACTAAATAAACAAATAAATAAAGTCAATGAAAGATGAAAATTTTGAAGCAATTCAGAACATCCAGGCCATCATGACTACAGCTATGAAAAACAGCTTCAAAACTGCCCTAGAAAGTCACATAAAGGATTGTGGTAGCCAGGAGCCCCTTTGACAAGAGAGTTCGCATTTGAATTTTGATTCCTCTATGAGCTAGAATTCCCTGTATTTTCCCATGTCCGTGACTCTGAAGATATCCTGCACTGGATTAGAATTAGCTGTTGTGTGTACCCAACTGGTGCGATGAGTTAGCATCTGACAGTCTTCTACTATAGGGGATGTGTGCAGACACAGGGGGAGATATGCAGTGTGACCTTTGATAATCAGGAGATTGAGGTGTTTACCTATGAGACTAAAGATGATGCCACTAATGAGTGGCTAGTGCTGTTTCCTGGGGGAAATGTCTATGTAGTTCTCATTTTTCCAAATATTATGGTTCTAGGTGGAGATATTGTGGAGAAGTAATGACTCAATTTCTCTCCTGTCCCCTTCACAGGAGCATACTGAGGTTTTATTGAGCAACTCCATAGCTCTTGCTATGGTGCTGCCCATGGGCACACATGGCTAGAGGGACCACTGTAACTCTGTCACTGCTAGCACCAAAGGAGCCACAATGTTGATGAAACACTGGAGGAAACGACTGTCCATGACCATATTTCCAGGAATGATTGTTTATGGTGTCTAAGTAAAACTTTAGTCCACTGAACTATTTTGCCAGCCTGAAATGCAGATTATATATTTTCTACAACAGTCTATATTTTGTGTGTCTAAATGTCCAAGATACTTCTCTTCAAATATCACATCCAAAAATGAAAAAATAAAGAAATAATTAAAGACATTTTCAATACTAGTAAACAAATAGATACACAATATTGGGATACCTGAAGGTGAAGAGAGAAAGATTAAAAGCATAGAAAAATTATTAAATGAAAAAATCATATAAATCAACACTCATTGCTTTAAGATATATGGATATACCTGCACAGGAGATCCTTAGAACCCAAAATATACATAATAAAATATTTTTACCATTTCATAGTGTACTAGAAGTGTGAAATGTGTAAGTCAGAACCTAAATTTGCAATCTTCGATCAAATATTGAGATACTAAACTCTAAGTCCATACAGAATATGAAGAAGAGAAAAAACATTTAAAAATTAGGAATGAACATTTACATATATTTACATAAATGTTTAGAAATCCATACATATACAGCATAGTAGCATTGTAGCATGACTGCCTTGTGACTTTTTTGTCTTATTTTTCATTTACTACCCTTTAAGAAAGGATAGTAAATGCAGTATAGCAATACCTGGTATCTCATGACAAGAAGTACATATTTAGAAGACCAGAATGGCAGGCATTTGGAGTGTGACCCTTCTATTACACTTTGCTAAATTCAGTGCAGTTGCTTGGTTCACAGGCATCAGCACATATAATTAGTCGGGGTGAGAATCCTACCACTTAAGTACTAGTTTTAAAAAATCTCCTGATGTTTCTCAGGATCACGGTCTTACCAAACTATTGTGTATAAATGAAGGCCTTGGCTCTGTCATGTTTCTTAGCATTTCTCCTTACCCTCTCCTCATTGTCCAATCCTCAAGTTCTCATTTCTTTTTAATTGTGTTACATAGTTATATTTGCAATTCTTTTGAGTTATACTAAGGAGACTATACGATATTTGCACATGTGAGTCTGCTTTATTTTGCTTATATGTATGTCTTCAAATGGCATCCACTTAAAATGAAGGCTTTGAGTTTATCATTTTTTTACATCTGAGTAATATTCCATTGTATAAAAATATCACATCTTTTTCAACCTTTCCTCATGTGACGGGCATCTTGGTTGTTTCTAAGATTTGGCTATCACAAATTATGCTGCTATAAACATAGGTACACATATATCACTATGATATGATGTTTTCAGTTCCTCTGGGAAAATTCCCAGTAGGGGTATAGCTGGCTTGAATGGGATTTACAGTGCTAGTTTCTTGAGGCGTCTCCACACTGATTTCCATAATGGTTGATCCAGTCTGCATTCCCACCAAGAGTGGAGAAGGGTTTCCTTTTGCCCCCTACCTCTCCAATACTTGTTATTGGTTGATTTGTTTATGATAGCCATTCTTTCCGGGATGATATGGTATTTCAGTGCTGTTTTAATTTGCATTTCACAAATGACTAGTGATGTGTAGCATTTTCTCAAATATTTATTTGCTTCTTTAATTTCATCCTCTGAGAAGTGTGCATTCATCTCAGATGCCCATTTTTGGATTAGGTCTTTAAATTTAGGGGCCTTGATATTTTTTAGTTCTTTATACATTCTAGAGAGTAGACCCTTGTATGAGAGTAGACACTTTGTTAAGATTTTTCAAAAGTTGTGGGTTGTCTTTTAACTTTATTGGTAATTTCTTTTGATGCACAAAAACTTCTCAATAACACGTGGTCCTAGTTAATTCTTCAAAGTGTTTCTTGTGCAAATACATGTTGGTTCATGAACTCTTTGCCTACCACTATGTCTTCAAGAGTTTCTCCTACTTTCTCTTCCAGGAGATTGAGTGTCTCTGATTGAGTGTCTGTGTTAAGCTCTTTAATCCAGTTTAACTTTAGCTTAGTGCATGGTGATAGTTTTAGTTTTCGACATGTGGAAAGGCAAATTTTCCAACACTATTTGTTAAAGAGGCTGTCTTTCTTCCAGTAAGCATGTTTGGACCCTTTGTCGAAGAGAAAGTGGTTGAGTGTGTTCATAGAAGCCTCTGCTCCTTCTAGTCTATTCCCTTGGTCCTCTGATCTATTTTTCTGTGAATAGCATGCTGATTTTATCACCTTAGCTTTGTAGTATAATTTCAAGTCAGGAATTGTAATGCCTCCTAACTTCTGTTGTTGGCCAGGATTGTCTTTGCTATTCTAAGTCTTTTCTGGTTCCAAATAAAACGTGAGAACAATTTCTGTAGGTCTAGGAAGTATTTTGTTGGTAGTTTGATAGGGATTGCATTGAATATGTCCAACAGTTTTGGGAGTATGGCCATCTTTACGATGTTGGTTCTTCCTATCCAGGAGCAGGGTATATCTTTGCATTTTTTGAAATCCTCTATGATATCTTTTTTCAGAGTGCTATAATTTTCCATGAAAAGATCTTTAATTTCATTAGTTAAATGAATTCCAAGATATTTTCCATGGTGATATTGTAAAAGGTATTGTTTCTATTGTTTCCCTCTCACTGTGTTTGTTATTTGTGTAGAGAAATGCTATTGACTTTTGAGTATTGACTTTATGTTGCACTATGCTACTGAATTTGTGTTTCAATTCTAGTAGCTTCTTGGTAGAATGTTTTGGTTCTTCCAATAAAGTATCATGTCCTCTGCAAATAGTGATAATTTTTTCTTCACATATCCTTATTCCTTTAATTTCTCCCTCTTGTCTTATGGCTGTAGCTAATGATTCCAAAACTATAGAATAGGAGTGGTGATAGAGCACATACTTGTCTTGTACCTGATCTAAGAGTAAGAGATTTCAGTTTTTCCCTGTTTAGAATTACATTAGCCATTGTGTTTTCATTGCTGGCTTTTATCAAGTTGAAGTCGAAGCCTTCTATTTCGACTCTCTGAAGGATTTTGAACATGAATGAGTGTTGGAATTTGTCAAATGCCTTTTCTGCATCAATTGAGAGGATCACATGGTTTTTAGTTTTCACTCTATTGATATAGTGTATTACATTTATAGACTGGGTTCAGTCTTACCTGGTCATGGTGTATCTTCTTCATGATTTGTTGTATTCTGTTTGCTAGGATTTTACTGAGGATTTTTGCATTTATTTTCATGAGGGAAACTGGTCTGTAGTTCTCTTTTTTAGTTGTGTCTTTCTCTGGTTTTGGTATCAGTATAATAGTTGTCCTGAGAAATGATTTTTGGAGAACTGTTTCCTTTTTAATTTCATTGAAGAGTTTGAAGAGTGTAGGGAATATATCTTCTGTAAATTTCTTGTAGAATTCAACTGTGAATCCATCAGGACCTGAAATTTTCTTTGTTGGCAGGCTTTTAATGACATTTCATATTTTGTTGGCTGTTACTCATTTATTGAGAGTTGTTCTATCATCTTTATTCAGTTTTGGTAATTTGTACATTTTGAGGAATCTGCCCATTTCATCTGTGTCTTCTATTTTGTTAGTGTAAAGATTCTCAAAGTAACTATTGATAATCTTCTGAATTTCCACTAGGTATGTGGTGATTTCACCCTTTTCATTCCTTATTGCTTTTATTTGAATTTTTTTTTTCCCCTTCTTGATGAGGTTACCGACGGGCTCATCAATTTTGTTTAGTCCTTTAAAGAACCACCTTTTTGATTCATTGATTCTTTGAGCTATTTTCTTCATCTCTATTGAATTAATTTCTGCTCTAATCTATATGATTTCTTCCCATCTTTGGACTCTGTGTTTCATTTGTTCTTCTTTTTCTGGATGTTGGAGGTGCAGCATTAGGGTGTTTATTTGTTCCTGTTTTTCCTAACGTGTGAGTTCATAGCTATGAGCTTCCCTCAGGGAACTGCTTTTATTGCATTCCACGAATTCTGATAAGTTGTGGTTGAATTCTCATTGAATTGTAGATATTGTTGAATTTCTTGTATAATTTCTTCTGTGACCCATTGATTGCTGAGTAGGGTGTTGTTTAATTTCCATGTTTTAGGGGTTTTTCTGGTTTCTTTTCTCCTTTATTTCCAGTTTCATTGTGCTATGATCAGATAATATGCATGGGATAATTTATGTTTTCTTGCATATACTTAAGCATGATCTATGGACCAGAATGTGGTCTACTTTAAAGAATGAGTAGTGGGAAAAAAATGTGGATACAGCTGTGTTTGGGTCGAATACTCTGTATATGTCCACACAGTCCATTTGTTCCATGCTTTGGTTCAGTTTTTCTACTTCTTTGCTAATTTTTTGTCTATTTGAGCTGTCTTTGTGGGATAAGGGGGTATTTAGGTCTCCTGTTATGATTGTGGTATTGGATATTAGCCTTTTCATATCCATTAAGATTTGTTTTACATAGTTGGGTCCTCCTGTGTTTGTTGCATACATATTTATGAGTGTTATCTCTTCTGTTGAATTCTTCCCCTAACTAGTATATAGTGGCCTTCTTTGTTTCATTTGATCATTCTTGGTTTGAATTTGAGACTATCTGAGAAGAAGATTGCTACCCCTTTTTTTTCTGCAGTGCTGGGACATGGAGTATTGTTTTCCATCCTTTGACTTTAAGCCTATGAATGTCCTTTTGAGTTAAGTGTGTTTCTTGTATACAGCGTATTGTTGGGTTTTGTTTCTTAATCCACTGTGCCAGTCTATTTCTCTTAATTGGTACATCTGTGGTTATAATTCAAATGTATTGACTTATGATTGTCATGTTATTTACCTGCTGTTGTTTACTCCTTTTTGTCCTTTGCTTAATTGCTTTTCCTATTTATTTAGTTCCTTATGTTCTAATTAGTGGAGTTCTGGTCATTGTGGTCCCTCTCTAGAACATCTTTCAGTGGCTTGTGTAAACAAATTCTTTAGTTGTTCTTTTTGATAGAAGTATTTCACTTCTTCATCAAACTTGAGAAAGTTTTGCACGGTATAGTAGTCTGGGTTGGAATTTGTTTTCCTAGAGGATTTGAAGTACTGTGCTCCATGCTCTCCTTGCTTTCATGGTTTGTGAAGAGAAGCCTGCTGTAATTCCTTTGAATATGATCTGTTTATTTTCTTGAGCGGCTTTCAGTATAGTATTCTTGTGTTGAAATTCTGGGATCGAGACTGCCTGGCCAACTCCGCCATCCTCCTCCAACCCACCTGCGCCCGCCCAGAGACCTCCCAAGACAGCGTGACCCATGGCGTGAGACAGTGGCTGATTCCAGCGGCCTCCTGGATCCCGCCCCAAGCTCTCCCATCGAGTGGGAATTTGCTCGACTCACCAGGCTTCCCAGATTATTGAGAGTGTGGTGAGTTTGAGGGAGAGCTATTGGCTTCTTCCCACATGCGCTGCGTGATCCCTGCCCCCAAACACTTCAAGTCAGTGACTGGCCTGAAACCTCAGGACCCACTCACAAGCACCTCCCCAGGTCCAATGCCTTAAAGCCCACTGAGCGAGTGGGAATTTCCCCGACTCTCTGGGCAGCAAAGTTCAGTGAGTGTAGAACTCCAGGCCCGGCGTGACTGAGAGACATTTCCCTGGAATTCCCTGCCCCCCCCCCGTGCCCCATGGCCTGGTGAGAGCTCCAGGCACACCCTGCCAGAGAAACATTTCCAGATGATTACCGTTCCCACGCCACAGCCCAAGAACCAGTGCAGGTCGGCCTGGAGTGAGAACTCCACGCCTGCCATGCCAGAGGGACATTTCTCAGCAATCCTCTGTCCCATGCAATGGATGGAAACCCAGCACAACCTGGCCTGTGAGTGAAGGCTCCAGGCCTGCTGCACCGGAGGGACCTTTCCTAGCCTTTTTGGGTTACGGCTTGTAGACCCGGACCCAGCACAGGCTGGCCAACCCAGTATAGCCTACTCAGTGAATAAGATCATCCACTATCCTATTGTGAGCCCAGAAGACCCACCAAAGCCCAGGCCCGCCCACCTGGGGAACGACCTGCCTGACACAGGAGGGCTGACCCTGGGAACCACCAGAGGGGAACCAAAGGAGCTGCACCAAAAAAGGAACTGAACACAACAGCTAGATCAAAGATAGGCATACCTGGAAAATCTCAAACTTAATAGACTGGCACCCGAGTCTCATAACAGCTAAGGTTATAGCTGCACCAAAGCTCTACACCAAAGATCAAAGGTCAGTGCTATACAAAATGACAAAGAGAAGGGAAAAAATGCAATCCCAGACCTCGAGTCCATCAGGAAGGGCAGAGGACACTAGCTCAGCTGCAATGAATGAACTAACAGATACAGCAGCAAAGGAACAACAGCAGAAAGCTATAGAGGAAATAAAAGGAGAAGTAATTCCCCAAATTAAAGAAGAAATATTTGAATACATAGTATCTGAAATAAAGAATGAATTCCAGAAACATTGTGTGGAAAAACTATGCTCACCCAGAACAAGTGCAGAGAGCACTATTCCAGCTGATATATATGAATTAACAGCATCTGAAGCAAAGAAACAACAGCAGAAAGATCATGAGGAACTCAAAGCAGAAATAAGTTCTGAAACCAAAAAAGAACTTTTTGAAGTCATAGGATCTGAAATACTGAAACAAGTCCAGAAATATACAGAGGAAATCCAACTTGGAAGAAACACAGCAAAAAAAGAATTAAGAACTACCTCTACAAGGTCAGTGAAGACTCAGGACATAGGAGAACCTGTACTGCAACATCATGAAACTCAGGTGAGCTCCAAATTTTCTGAACAAGGAGATTATAGAGCCACAGAGGAAAGAGATTAAAGTTCTATAGTGTGCCTGGGGAGAGTCACATGAAGACAAAACTTTCTCTCAAGCTCTCACAGAGAGCAAACTGGTCAAGCATTGGCTGTGACTCATCCACATGGATGACACAGACAAAGGAACTACAGAATAATGTACAGGATTGCAAGATAAACTCTGAGAGGACTTCACTGACTACATAAGAAATGTAAAGTTCATGTGTCGGTATATAAGTCTTGATCTATCTAGGTCTTAACCATCCAGCAGAAAAGTATAAAAATGAAGTATATATCATGGGGCCATACTATTAAGCTGAGCTGTAAATGGCTATGGTCGACACCTTCTTTGAATAACTCACTATCATTGTAGAATGCTGGACTGTGTTGGATTGTGGTGTCGAGTTCAAGCACCTAAGTTAGTTGAATGACATTGGAGTGCCCACCTTTGATATGTGTAGACAAAGGAAGGGGTGTAGAAAGAAAAAGTCATGATGTGTGTGTATAGTCAGTACAGTTTTGATAGATAATGCTGTGCTTCTACATAATTCTATGAGAGGCAAGATCTGCACTAATGGTGGTTGGACAGGATATTATGTCAGCTTCTAGTACTACGGTCATCCACTAGGAAAATAATTATTGAATTTTTGATATAATTCAGATATAAAAGATAAGATAGTTAAGCAGCTACACTCTTAATTCACTGATAAGAGATATCTGCTAAAATAATATCTGTAAATATATCATGTATGCACCTTGTACAATACTTTATGAAAACAGTTTACAATGTATTAATTTGTTGAATCTGTATTGTTAAGTTGTCTTGAAACTGTCTTATTGACATTTGTAGTTCAATGAAATAAAATAAATAAATAAATAAATAAGAAATTCTGGGATTTTGACAATTATATGTCTCGGTGTGTTTTTAGTTGGGTTGAAGTTATTTGGTGTTCTGTATGCTTCTGAATGTTAGATTGTTTCCTCATAATTGGGAAGTTTTTTGCTATTAATTCTGGCCATATTCTTTTTATATCAATCTTCAAAATAAAGCCATCAGATTACACTGAAATATATATCCTTTAGAATAACTAAGAATACTCAGCCAGAGACTTTAAGCCAGGTGAGATATAATAATATCTTTCCTGTGTTTAAAAACATAGCCACCAGCCAAGTTTACTGCTTTAAGTAAGATTATCCTTCAGAAATAAAAGTAAAATACAGACAGAAAATCCTGACTTCTTGAAGTGATTTTGCCTATGACTAAATAATTTTTCCATAGTTTATCCCATATCAGTGTCTGAATGACTCACAGCCTTTGACAGTCAAACTTAAATAAGAAAAAAATGAAAGGAAATTTTAGACCAGCAGACTAGATTTATAAAGACTACTTAAGGCACTCCTCCTTCCAGAAATGAAAGTTCATTATCATAAATGAAAATTTGAAAATTTGAAAGTCTAAATTCCACTAGAATAAAAGAGGAGAGATACACTGCAAATGGTAATCATGGGAAATTTTAGCTTCTTTTTTAATATTGGACAGATACACCAATCCCTGGTGCTGAAAAAAAAAAAAAAAAAAAAAAGGTCAATGACCTAAGTAGACTCTTAAAAGAAATGAGCTAATAATATATGGAATAATACTTGATATTATGAACCATTAGGGAAATGAAACGTGAACTGCAGTGAGGTACTAATTTATTCCACTTAGAATGTCTATTAAATTTTTTAAATGATGATGAAGATATGGAGGAAAAGGAACTTTTATGGTTGAAGTTAAATTAGCATAACAATTATGGAAACAATGTAGAGAGTCCTTACAAACTAAAAAATAAATCTACAATATTATTCCAGCTATGAAACTTGTGACTACATATCCTAAGAAAATGAAATCATCACACCAATGTGATGACTGTGTGTTTATCTTTATTGCAGCATTATCTACAATTTTCTACATGGAGTAACATGTCTTCTTTGAAAGATGAGAGTGTGACATACACATGCAATGGAGCATTATCCAGCTACAAAAAAGAAATGAAATCCTGTCATTAGCAACAAATTAATGGAAGTACAAGTCACTATGTTATGTGAAATAAGCCAGACATACAAAACCAAGTGCCACATGCTCTATCTCACATGTGGAAACTCAGTCATCTTTAAATTAAAATCACGATCACTAGACTTTGAGAATGGTGAGATACGTTTGACGTGAAGAGTGATGGGACCTGCTCAGTGCACACTGGATGCATAGGTGTTATTATCCCCTTGAGCCCTGTTAATGAACACACTTTGTCTGTGTTAGTAAGATAGGTTTGGGAAAAGATTTCAAGTTAAAATGAAAACAGCCAAAACATGAATGGCTCAAAAATACAAAAACTACATCTCTTTCCCCTTCTGATATATTAGATGACATCCAGGAGAAGAACACCTTAATAAGCCCTTACCACACAACTGTATAATTCAGGCAGAAGCACAGCAGCTGCTCGAGTCCTGGGAAGAATCCTGGCATGGAGATGGGCTCAGTGTGGAAGCACAGATGAAGCACAGCACAAAGTTCAGGTTCAGCAGCAGTGAAGTGCTGATGTCAACCAGCAGAGGAAAGCAGTGGAGCTGACTCTGCCGGCTGAGCTGGAATAGAAGTGTGATGAAATTAGAGCTATTATTCTGAAATGGGCTAGCAACACACATGGAAATGGTGTTCTCACCAATGCTGCACTTAAAATTAACTTGATGTCCTTATGTCTCTTAATCACGAGAGTTCGAATATTTTATTGAAAATCTGATTGCTGTGACTCACGCTGTGTGGGTTCCCATCTCAGCTCAGTTAAGTTCTAGGAACATTTTACTGTGCAAGTCACTTAACCTTTATTGTTAGTTTCCTTACTTATAAAAGAAAATTACATGGTCCTGTCTAATAGGATGTAGTGAAGATTAAGTAGCTTTATTTTTTTCCTTGTTTTTTC
The DNA here is from genome assembly GCA_004027165.1 of Ctenomys sociabilis. Lineage (NCBI taxonomy): Eukaryota > Metazoa > Chordata > Mammalia > Rodentia > Ctenomyidae > Ctenomys > Ctenomys sociabilis. Next base: position 21,951 of record PVKA01009589.1, on the reverse strand, counting down.
TTCACTCCATTCCTGTTTTATCCAGTATCAGATTAATTTATTTATGAGGCATTATAAGTTAACTTAACATTGTAAGTAATATATACAAAATAAAAACCAGATTATAGGCCAAATAACATATAAAACATGTAAAAAATTGCACTAAGTGAAGGTACTCTTTTAGACACATTGTACTCACTGAGCTATAATACTTTATTCTGTCTGTTCCTATTATGTCCTTTATTGTCATCTATTTACATGTGCACACGTGTGTGAGTCTGCTTCAAGAGAAAACACATAAGTTTGTGTGTCTGAGTTACTTAATATTGTGATGACAAAGTGCAACCATTTCCCTCCAGATGACTGAAGTTTATCATTTATGCCACAATAGTAGTGCATTGTGTGCAAGTATCATTTTCATTATCCATTGATTGATGGATCATCTGTGATGGTCATATAGGCTGTTACCAGGATTGAGCTATTGTGAGCTGCTATAAGCATGGGTATGTATACATAATTGTGGTATCATGTCTTTAACTTTTGGGAAGATAATTAGAAAGGGAATATCTATATTAAGAAGAATTTCTAGTTTTAGCTTTAGAGGAATGCTCATGATTCTTGAGCATTGGTGGAGCCTACAACTCCACCAATAATGAGGAGTTCCTTTTCCCTCATAATTGCCAATATTTCTTATTGGTACATTTTTCTCTGGAGAGACAGAGAATCTAAGTGTTATTTTAATTTGCATTTCTGAAATTTCCAGCAATATTCTTATGTGTTTACTGGTCATTTTTATTTATTCATCTAAGAAGGGTCAGTTCTTCTCAGATGCCAAATTTTTAATTGGGACTTTAAATTTAGGAAGTCTAATTTGTTTGGCTTCTTAATATATTGTAGATATTAGTCCTTATCTGAGAAGTTAGTGAAAATATTTTCCCATTCTTTAGGTTGTCATTTCAGCTTGTTCGCAGTTTTCTTTGTTGTACAGAAGCTTTTTAATTTGGTGTGATCCAATTCATTGATTGTTGGCACAATAGCTTGTGCCACTATGTCTGTATTCAGTCTTTCCCTGTACCTGTGGCTCAAGAGACTTGTCTACTTTGTCTTCTGGAAAACCAACCATTTCTTTTGTGGTGTTGAATGGAACACTCTTTCAAAATTGTAAACTTCGAAAGGTTTACTATACTTTAAACATTCAGTATATTAACTGAAAATTCAAAGATCGAATGTGGTAGGTACTATAGATAGTGCTACTGTATCTGAAGTTGAAATTTAGTCTTCATTGTAAGATGAAAAGTGAGAACAGGGGAAGGTGGAAAGAGATGATTGGACTTCAATAAGTGATTTAAAAAGAATTAAATATTTATTTATTTATTTGATATAGGGTTTCCCTAAGCAGTGTAGACTTTTAGTGATTATCCTGTCTCAACCTCCCCAGTACTGGGATTGCTGATGTGTGCCACCATGCCTGGCTTCAGAGCCAGCATGGCATGCCTAGAGTTCCAGAGCCAGCAAGGTCAGTGAGCCCAGGGCTCAAAGTCAGGTCCTTGCACCATTGAACTATCTCCCCAGCCATACAATGAATGTTTTTATAAACATATTAATTGACTTCTTTTTGTATGTGTGTTGCTGAAAAGAACACATTAATCCATTCATGAAGTAATTGGTCAGTGGAAAATGTCACAGGAGAGCCTGGTGTTAAAAAGAAGCTCTGTCTGCATATGTGAAGCTCTGGATTGTCTCAGCACTCCATAGACTCCCCGCCAGCTCAGGCTTGCAGTACTTGTGCCCAGCAGACCTTGCACTTCCCAGCTTTCAGAACTGATAGATAAATGATCCTGTGGTCTTCACAAGGTACTGTTCCTGGTACTTTGTTATAGTAACAGGAAAAGCAGCCATTGTTGATCTCTCCATCTCAGCCTGGGACACTGAGAAATCATGAAGCATATTTTTTATTGTGTTGTCCTATGTGGGCATGTGTGTGAGTTCTTAGACATTCACAGTTAACTTGCTCCTTCTGTGAAGTGAGATGCAGGTACTCAAATGTGGGGTGCATAGTACTTCTCTATCCATTCCTCTATGACCATGATACTCCTGATAATCAACCACAATGCTCCGCACTTCACACCTACATCTTAAACTCAGAATGCTTTTCAGACTTGCATTCAGAGCAGCACCTCCAGCTAATGGACTGGTGGTGGCAGGCAGAATCAAGTCACTGCTCTTATCCCGTGATCAAGAGGAATGGGTAAATGTCTAAGAGGAACATATAGCTAGGCATACAATATGCTTCATTTCAAAGGTACACTGAATGCTGAACACATGACATCTTTCATGAAGTTAATTACTGATGAAAGCTATACATAGGCTTTATTTTTAAGGGGAAAGGGTACCCTATAAAATACTCCCAAAAAACCGATGTTTCCTTTCATTGTTGCTGCAGTGTAACCAAATATGTACAAGATATCACATGTCTATGAACGAATTTAAAGAATATATACACATATTTAGGTACTTTTCTCTCTCTAAAACTCACATAAGAAGTCAATGTTTATTTTTTAAATACCCAATCTATAGGTCAATATTTTAAACTACAGTTAAAGACATAAATTCTTACTGTATATTCATGGAATTAAAAGAGAAATCATGGATAAATATTAATTCTGCTTAAATTGACTGGACATGACAAACAAGAGAAGACAAGGTTACATTGTAATAGAAGCACACAATTTAAACAGTGCACTTATGCAGACAAATAATGACAATGGAAAAATATCAACCCAAAATGTCAAAACACTTAGATTTGGCCTCCTACAACTAAAACAATGTGGTGAATAATTAAAGGATTAGGTGTATTATAAAATTGAATGTATTACTATCTTCTTTACTTGACAAAAATCAATTTTTCATATGGCTCCCAGAAGTCTCTCTATTTGGGAGTTGCAGACCTCCCAAGATAGGGAAATGTTCTCGGTCAAGTGGACCTCCAGAGAATAACCAAACCTTTGCTGAAATATACATCACTTCTTACAATAATAATAAAGAGTTTAACTGGAAGAAAATCCAAATATAAAAACAACAAAACTCCTTTAAACATTGATCACTTTATATAGTTCTGATCAATGATTAAATGGACCACTTTATCTAATTCCCTGAATGCCCCTCAGCCAGGAAACTCTTAACCTTTTCTAGAAAAACAAACATAATAATAGGCAATTCTAATGAACATTAGTATTCTGCTTCCGCCACTTTATAAGTGTTCAATATTTGGCACCTTATGCAATGCTTCCCAGGTGTTTTCTTCATACTTGAAATGGGCATTATTACTTTGAAAGGAGCACTTGACTGATTTTATGGGAAGGAACTATGCAATGATGCCATTGTCAGCTCTGCTATTGTTCAGAGTTGTAAACTGGTTCATTCCTATTAGTGGCTTACATTAGTCTATAGCTTCTTTGGGCACTGTATTTTAGCTATCATCTATTTTAGAATAAGGATGCACCTGGGCACTATAGAAGAAGACATTAAGTCATTGCAAGGAAGAAACTTGTAATTGTGACATCTTAAATTTTTCAAGTTTTCATTTATAGTGAGTTCCTAAGAATGAAGCACAAATTTTAAGAGTCTTTGCTGGAAACAGGGCTACTATTGTCAATGAGCTCCTAAGATTTCCCAGAAAAAGGAGTTCCTTTTACTTCTTCTCCGAGTTAATTGCTTAATTATTCTACATTGAATAAGAAGTGACCAGACATTAGAGACTTTATAGCAAATTTCATTTATTATGTCATCATTTAAATTAATGTGAAATTCAATTTAGTTCTACTGAGTTCTCTCCTTGGGTATCTAGTTAGGCTAAAGTAAAGATCTTATCTGTTCTGGGCTTTTATTTGGAAGCACTTGAACAATAGCTATTTCCAGTTACTTCAGATTGCAGGAAGAATTCACTTCCTAGTAAATGTGAGAGTGAGATCTGAGAATGAGGCCAGTTGTACCTTCCTCCAATTGCATAATTTCTGACCATACAACCTATCACCTCTTAAAAAGCTTAGTCCCTCAAGTTAATGGGATACATTTTTAATTTTGTTTATTTATTTGGTATAGGCTCTCACAGTGCAGCTCATACTCATGGTGATCTTCCTCTCTCAGGCTCCCCAGTACTGGGAACACAGGCCGGTGCCACCAAGTCTGGTTTCAGTGGTCAGCACAGCTCTCCAGGTGTTCCAGGATCAGCACAGTATGTGGTACTAGGGATTGAACCTGGGTCCTTGCTCTTGCCAGCCAGGCACTTAGACTGCCGAGCTATTTTCCTAGCCCCATCTGCTATTTCTTTCCTCTTTGAGTTCCTCTTACAGTACTAGGCATTGAGAATTATCTGTTTCTAAGTGGCTTACCTCCCCAGGTTAGAATCACCAAGATCTCAGGAGTTCAGAGGTGATTGAATTGGGATTTAAATTGCATCTTCAAAACTCTTTCACATCATTGTTGTTTGAATTTGGTTGAATGACCATGGGCTACAAAACTTCTAAACTATGTTTAGAATTCTATATCCTACCCCTGAACAAATATAAAAATTTCCTGTCCAATATCCTATTGATATGCAACACACGGTAACACATTTGAAATTTTCATGGGCTTACATTTATGGATATTTTGTTTATTACTCTTATCTTGTTAGTCTATTTTTGTGACTGTTTGATTATTGTATTGTTCCTATACCAAAATGCTGGGGTTATGTCCACATGTGACGAAGAATAAAACTACAGAAGGAGGAGATGGCATGTAAGCACCGTGGCCTGTGGATCTTGCTTTAGGGAAGTATCAGACAATGACAGTACCCCTTGCATTTCTTCTAGTAATAACTCTAGGGGGTGCTGACACAGCATACTGCATTTTGGGCTATCCCATTGCATTTTAGGGACCACTGTTCATAATTCTCATTTCACCAAGTCCTGTTTCAGCTGTAGATCTTTCCTTAGATTTATGCAATACATTATTGGCTTAAACCCCTGAACTTTATGCTGAGCCAAACATTCATGTTTTTAATTGATTTTTGTTTTGAAACAGGGTCTTACTAAGTTGCTATATAGCCTGAACTGAGCATGAATTTATGGTTTTCCTGTCTCAGGCTCCCAGACTGCTGGGATGGAAAGGGTCTGTTCACTATACACCATGCCCACTTCTTTCTTACCATTTAATCCTTGATTTCTACCATATTGATCACTGGGGCTTAGTAGACATTGATTAACAGGTAGGCTAAATGGGCAAATAAAAATGTTATGGCTAATATTTCTGCACACCCAATGGTCTATTTTTTGCAATATGAATTTTTCAATGAATTATAAAATTACTGCAGATGGTATTTTGTATTTTGCTAAATATATCTAGTACAAAAAGCTTACAAACAAGACTTCTTATTGACTTTTAATATACCATTTGACACAAGCCTTTCTGTGAAGACTCCCTGATTTAAAATATCTTCTTATTATAGAACTGGAGTCATTGTTTGAAAACAAGCATCAGATAATGTCATTTGATGTCAGACCACAAACTAACACCCCCCTTAATAACTTTTTAAAATTTTTCAGCAAAATAAAATGTTAAAAGTTAAAATGCATCTTCTGATGATCTAATAATTTCCACCTCCAGCTCTTTGGGGTTTCAGTTTCTGGGATACTAATCCTTAAGTTGATTACTATCTCTTAAAAATTTATGTTCAGTTGAAACTTCAGAAAATGACTATCTGGAAACAGGCTTGTTGTAGCTGAAATCAGTTGAGAGAATATTTAACCAAGTTGGGCCTATATCCAATAGGATTGGTATTCTCATAAAATGGTCCTGAGGAGATGTGGACAGGTGGGAATATATAGTGTAATGACAGAGAAAGAGACAGAAGTTACACTACCACAGGATGAGGAGTGCGATGGATTTCTGAAGAGCAGCAGAAACTGAACAGAGGTAAAGAAAGATTGCTGTTAGGAAGGAATATAGACTTATCATTGTGAACTTCTACCTTCCAGAAATGTGAGAAAATAAGTACATGTGACCTGAAACCATCGAATTATAGCGCTCAGTTACAGTGGTCACTGAAAGTAACGAAGTCACTGTGTTTTGCTAACTGCTATGAGCTGCCTTGTGTTTGAAGGATCTTGGCCAGCATGGTTCTTCACTGACTAGTGGTCACATGGAAACCCTCTGTGACATTCTATGTATGTTCTGTGTTTTGTAACATAGCTGGCCTCTGCTTTCATGTGTAATAAATTAAACTTTAAATGTTTTCCAAATGTCCATAGGCTAAAATCTTGTTTTCCAGCCTGTGGTGCTAACAGGAAGCACTGGAATCTATAGGAAGTAGAAATTAGTGGAATAAAGTTAGATCAGTAGAAACATGCCCTTGGGGGTGGATCTCTCCCTCTCCCGCTCTCCCTTTCCTTCTCCTGTTCTCCCTCCCTTCTGCCCCCTTCTTCTCCCACTCCCTCTCCCTCTCAATTTCCTGCCTGCTCCAGGCAAGCAGCTTCCTTCCACATATATTCTTGCCATGTTTTACCTCAACACTGTTCTCAAAGCAACAGAACCAAATGGCAATGAAACTGCCAATAAACTCACACTCATTCTAAGCTGATTTTCCTTAGAATTTTTGTCCCAGTAATAGAAAATTGATTAAAAGAGCTCAAAACCCTGTTCATTATTGCTAGATCAAAATACCTGACACCCATAACTTAAGGAAGGAAATGTGGATTTTGTCTCATATCAAATTCATAGCTGTTTGATTGCAAGGTGGGACCACAACAGAGCTGCATGGGGAGAGACATGGCCCAGCAGAAAAGAAGTAGAGAGAAAATGAAGGCAGGGTCTGGGAAGGGGGCTGTGGCTCTCCAGAGCTCCCTTATAGGGACCCGCCTCCTCCAAGCCAGCCCCAGGTCTGTTAATAGGAAAGCTATAATACTCCTAGAATCCTATTGTCTCCCAAACAGTCCATCCATGATCACAGGGGCATATAGTTTAGTTTATCAAGTCATAAACCATAACATTTATACATGGCTCTCATAAGGTAGTGGTTCTCTCAGTGGAAACTGTCAAATGTAGATGTTAGTGGAAGGAAATTAAATTATTAAGGATATATTCTTGATGGTACTGGAACTCCACACCCTTTCCTATCTTTCTCTTTGCTTCTTGGCTGCTGTGAGGGGAATAGTGTCCTTTGTAATGTGTTCCTATAATTATATCCTGTGCTAGCACAGGCCCAAAGCAATGAGGCCAGGTAACCATAGAATGAAAACTCTAAAATCATGACTTAAAATATAATTTTCTCTTTAGAAATTGCTTATCTCAATCACTTTGCCTTAGAAGTAGAAATCTGGCCAACACACATGCCCAGTAGAAACATATATCTCCATTATGAAGACATAGCTGGCTTCAACTTTGCAGTGCCTGCACCTCTGCCTGAGAACCTCAGCATCAGTTCATTTCTACAGGAGCATTTCTTGTTTCACATTTCCAGTGAGAGACTTTTGTTGAAAACTCAACCTAGAAACTGGTCATGGTGGTGTGCACCTGTAATCCCAGCAGTTGGAAGGCTGTAAACAGGAGAATCACTGTGAGCCCAATCTAATAGTGAGATCCTGAACACCCTATAGACTCTTCCCTAAAATACAAAAAAGAAAATAGAAAATCCAACTTAAATATATGCTGGAAGAGAAAAGAGGTAATTCATTATATGCATGTATAATATCTGTGCATATATATATATATATATATGTATGTATGTGTATATATATATATATATACACACACACACACACACACACACACATATATATATACACACACACACACACACACACACACACACACATATATATATATTACTTTAAAGGAAAGACATTCTGATATATCATATATATATTCACATACATTTCAGAAAGTCTTTTCTGGTTGAAAAAGTGAGTTTTTGAGTCAATAATTGAGGATTTTTTTTCTAGCTTACTCTCTTGTTTATTGTCTTAAATACCAAATCAGCACTACACTGCTAGAAATCTACTCAGGAAAGGCCAACAGAATTTCCTCTGCCAAAATACCTTAGAATAACTTGTGGAAGGGAGAATGAATTGGCTAGAAGTTCAAAATAACTTTGGCTTTCCTTTAAGTAGCCCTACAAACTATTGTCTTTGCCATTTGTCACTGAAACTAGAGAATGGTTTATTATTTGCAGTGCCAAAGGAGGCAGTGTGCTTTACAATAGGATCTTCTCCAGATATACACTCTTAAAATTACCACTATTTTACAGTTGCTAGAATAGCTAACACACACACACACACACACACACACACACATACGACCAGATAGTGGAAATGTAAAGTGGTGCATTCACTGTAAAAAACGGTCTCAGAATTAACTCATTTCAGCAGTTCCCCTGCTGGGTGTACTAGCAAAAGAACTGAAAGCAGGAGAGAAAGACACACATGTGTGCCATGTGCAAAAATCATTAAACCAACAACTATGAACAGGCTCACCCCAAGGTCCCATGGATGGGCAAATAAAGAAACTAAGCATGATATGTATAGGCAATGCAACACACTTATTTTTTTAAAAATCACTTGAGAAGGACAGTAACAATAATGTCACTAAAATTTCAAACTTCTTAACTGAGTCAGGCAAAGTTCACCAAAGTACCTGCTAGAATGCCTCTCTAATGTTTTCTGAGCATAATTCTCTGCATATTAGCAACATGATACTATCTATCTCTTAATGAAAGATATCTGGTATATTGAGATATTTTGGACTATCTTTTATGTCAGTGTTTTCCAAACAGACATTGCAGAAATTGCTGATAGCATCAAATTAAGGAAAAGAGAATCAATTAGAATCCTCGCATTTCTTCATTAACTCCTCCCCTATTATCTTGCACGTTAATATGCTCATTTCTTTGTACAGTGTTGTTAACATTCTAGAGTGACACCTTATCATTACATTGCTCATAAAGACAAACTTAATAACAGTGAAATGTGAAGTTAAGTTTCCCCATTTTTCCACATCAAATAATTTCCTGAATTATTTAAATGGAAGTCAAGGCAGTCTAGGGAATTATTTGAAATAAACATTGAGAAAGAGAATTCATTCAAATGGAGTTAATCCTCCCCGAAATATAGCAACAAGACATTTAATCACTACATATCCAGTTAAATCACATTCAGAAACTGTTAGAAATTAAGCCTAGACAACTTCCTTAATCTAGAGGACAGGGTAACACCTAAGACTTTAATCCCCTTATGATAGATATGGGGCTTAGAATTTTGGCACAGTTTTCATGATGAAACCCTTGGTCTTATTAAGATGTTTTATGTATTACAGTAGTGGGTAAAACTACACACTACTGTAATACATAAATTGCAAATCAAATAAATACATTTATGTTGTCCTCTATTCTTGAAGAAACATGGATATTGATATAGTCATTTTTTGGTTTAGGTATCATTTGAAAACTTCTTTTATAAGACTGATTAAAATTTATGCTAAAAACTATCTTAGGACTAGGCCCCTCCTCATCCAAGATTTGATCTACCCAGAGACTAGGATTTCTATGGATTTGTTTGAATGCTAAAAAAAGAGGGTAAAGATGTCATGTGACAGTCAAACTCAAGCACGGAAAAACTTAGAATCTTACAAAATAGAGTAGGAACAGTAAATTTTAACCTGATATGTCACGTGGAATTTACAAGGCATTTCCCCATCAAAATTATATTAAAAACATATGTCACAGCCCCATTCCAGTAGGCTACAAAGCTCCAGAAGTGAAATAAATTTCATGAATGGATTTCAAATTAAATTCTTCATTGCATGGAAATAAAAAGTCATATGAATAATACGTTTACTACAAGATTTGTCATCACAAATGCTATAATAAAACCATACACTTGTATGACTTAATAAATCTTTATCCCAAAGTAAACAACTTATAGAATTCTAACTCCTCTGTGAAAACAATGTATTAATTTATTGCATCATATAATACCCACAAAAACTAAAAAATAAAAAAAAAAACAGAGGTACCTCTAAATAGCTATGGTCCCTAATGCATTTTAGGCAAGAGAAAAAGCAAACTGGATTTCAGAGGGTTGATTTGATAAACACAGCAGTAAATGTATTTTATGTCCTCTGAGTCTATCTTTAGAGAAAGTATAAACAAAGTTACAGCTTGTGAATTTGTAAGTTGTATTATTTAACTAAATAACACAAGTTCATTGCAAGAAACAGGAGAATTTGCAGGGATACCTTGGTCTCCTCAGCTATAGTGACTGCAACCTTGAGTTGCACTAAGAACAGGAAGATCTCTAGGAGTCTGAGCAGTGTAGTGAGATCCTGTAACAACCAAATACATGTAAAAATGAAGAAAGATAAAAAAGAAAGAGAGAGAGAAAGAGAGGACAAAAGAAAGAAGAAAGGAAGGAAGAAAGGAAGGAAGGAAGGAAGGAAGGAAGGAAGGAAGGAAGGAAGGAAGGAAGGAAGGGAAAAACAAATACTCATTCGTCTCTTGTCCTGCTTAGTGGCACAAGCTCTTAAAACATCTGGAGTTACTGCAGCATTGGGTGACTTTTGTGTGCCAATGAGTTCACCAGTGCCTGGCAGTGCCTTGCAGGCTTCAGGAAGAGAGGTGGCCTCTAGGAAATTCTGAAGCATGATAAAAGATTGAATTTTCAACTTTCAAAGAGTTGACCACCAATGGGCAATGACTGAACTCCACCACTCTCCACAAGCCTCCAAAGGTTCACTTTCGTGGGATGTCTAGACAGCTCAACACACGCAAGTTCTGGGACGGCACCGCCCAAGAAGACTGTCAAAGTCCCGCGCTTCCCCGCACACCTGCACTGTGCGCCTCTTCCAAGTAGCTGTTCACATATTCCCTTTGTAATATCTTCTACAATCAATTAACCTATCAATCATGTTTCCCTGAGTTCTGTGACACTTCCTAAAAAATGAGCATGGTTAAATGAGCATGTTTCCAAAACCCTACCTGAAAGCTTGGGTTTCAGAAGCACATTCACAACTGGCATGTGTTGTGGACAGCGTTGTAGGATGGAGGCATTAATTTGTGGGGTTTGACGGTTTCTCCAAGTAACAGTTTCAGAGTTAAGTTGAACAGGAAAACACTCAGCTATTGTCTGCTAGAGATTTGATTCATGCACTGGGAAATATTATGATATTTGTTTAATTCCAAATGAAGTGTAACTGTGTAATTCAATTTAACTCAGATTATAAAGATGAATGGGGCAATTTATATTCTTAAAATCAGAAATCTTTACTGTCACTGTTAGGTCACAGACCTCCAAAAAGCTATTCCTTCCGAGGAGTAGCCACAGTTTTGACACACACACGGTGCACATATGAAATTATACAACATTGGGACCTTGAAACTCCTTTCTACTTTTCTATTTTTATATCATTTACATCAGTGAAAGTATACTTCAATTGACTATTACTTGTTTTATGTCCTCTCATATGTATGTAGGATTTATTCATGTAATGTGTATATAATCACTTCAAATGATTAAATTGTATAATATATATTTATAATATATTATACCATGTATATGATATGCAATTGTTTAATCATTACTTAATCAATCATTCACTGATAGGCTCGATGTTTTATATACACAAAGTATATGTAAATACCTATTTTTGTTTTTATTTTTAGATTTGTGTTTCTAATTTGTGATCAACAATTGTTTGTATGCATGTCTAGATTTTCTGCAAGATAACTGAGACTTTCCTACAGGAGAACAAACTATTACAGTTTGTTCTATTACAAAAGTATAGCTATTACAAAGTTATACTTTATATTTAGAAATATTTTCTCTTTAGGAATAAAAATAAGCCATGAAGTTGATGTACCAAATTTTGCATATAATTTTGAATAGAAGAGTAATACAAGCATACAAAACTCCCACTACCCTGAGGAGTGCATAAAGGGGGATGTATTTATGAGATCTCTGACCTCCCATATACAGAGCCAGTTGAGTAACAGGAAACAGGATAACATAAGATTTATTGGCCAAGTGGAGATATAAAGATACATTTGCCTGCAATACTTTATTTCTAAATTCAAACACCAAATATAAGAAAGCTTCTAGAATTCTTATTAAATTCTTTGTAAAAGCACAGCATACTTTAATGAGCTGACCACACACATTAAGAGGTACAGAATATACTTGGAGATCTCCATGGAGGCAACTCATGAAAAAAGAATGCAAATGTTCCTCACAATCCTTCAAAGACATCCATCGACTTACCCAGGAGACAGAATGTAGAAGGCACTGAGTGCCCAGGCCTGGGACAGAACTCTTGCTCACATCTTATGTCATTGTGGTTGCAGGGAAGTAGAAGTTAGGTTTCCTATACAGTACCCTAAAGAAGGCACAGCCCCACTAAGTGACATATTCTTGGTTCAGCAAGTGTGGTACTTTTTGTGATAGGTCCTCTAAATCAACTAAAATTAATTTATGCCAATAAAAAATTTTCAGAACTGGATACCTCAAAGGAGAAACATTCCATCTAGAGTTTTGATATGTTATCGCACAGGAAATAAATGTATTTAATCATCATAATAATAATTTATATGGGCTTTGAGGAATTTGCCTTCAGATTAAGGATGTCTATGGGGAATAATGCCAAAGCTGCTTCAGAAAAACAATGAGCACAAGAAATTAGAGCAAATATCTAATATTTGAAAATGCCAGTCATTTAGATTCATGCCTTGAAGTGGATTTTTAAAGTCAATAGATGTAAATAAAACTCACACAGAAAAGTGATTATGATGTCTTTTATTCTGTTTACATAATCATGTTCCTTTACCAACAATGTGATGTTTGTAAATGATAAAATTAATGATCATATAATAATACCAAAGATGTTTGCGTAAATTTCACTATTTAGAAGGAATAACTATAATTAGTGCATTTTAGTATGTGTCTGAGTATTGTTAAACTATAGCAAGAAGGTTCCAGAGAGATATCTCAGGTATCTAAGCACCTACCTGGCAAGATCAAAGACCTGTGTTAGCTCCCCAGTACTACGTGCTGTGTCAGCCTCACACAGAGCTGGCCACCCAACCAGGCATGGTGTACACACCTGTAATTCCAGCCCTGAGCCTGAGACAGGAGGATACTACGAGTCTGAGCTGTACAGTGAGACCATGTAGCAAAACAAATAAATAAATGTCAAAAAGTAACTTAAGTGGCATTTGTTTCATATTTATGTTGTGTTTCAGCTGTCAATAAAGAAGTGAGAAAAAGTATACCTGAAGCAGTATACTCAGACAAAGAATATGCTGTAAGGTACACAGCATTTCTAAGAGATGACACTATAGTAGTTCTTGCTTATATTTTAAGAAGCTAGAGTTATAAACATTACTGCACTCATCCAAATTCTCTTGGCTAGCAAATGACAGATCTGCTTGTAGAACAATTCTATGTATTAAAATGTTTAAAAAAGGTAAGTCAGTAGGAATTATTATTGTAAATCATAGTAGATTACTTAAATAAAGAACATGGATTCAAAACACCTTCCTCTCCCAAAAGAAAGCTTTTACACAGATACCTCAAATTTTTTTCAAAAGTATAATTCCTTCAAGTTCATATGTTGATAATAGTAACTAATTTTATTTAAGTCACATAGTATGAATTTTCTGAAAAAATATTATCTCTCTCTTCTGTGATTCAAAATTTGTAAATAAGAAAGATAAGGCAATTATTCTGTTAGAGGTTATGATGTATATTGTAGCAAATAAATAGATGAAAAGCAAATAATGCTATAGTCAAAGGAAATTGACTTTTCCCAACATTTAGCAATTGTCCAGTTATTAACATTTTTTGAAAATTGTTTTCATTTAAAAACAACAACAAATAATCACATTTCAATTGATCATTTGTACATAAGAATAGTTCCATTGTTTTCCTGTCTGAGTAAAAAGTTATATAAACCATTTTGAGATTTCACACAAGGGAGATTTATAATGTTAGACTGATCTATATTTGACTTCTACCATGACCATCTTGCTATTCATCTTGGTGGGTTAACTAGGGAACCTAACACAATGAAGGATCCTTAAAAGAGAAGAAAAAGATGAGGTTTAGGGTAACCAGACAAATGGCAGCATGGGAAGGACCCTATCTTTTTTCACTGGTTTGGAATGTAGAGGAAGAAGTCTTAAGTAACTGATTATAGGAAACTTATAGAAACTAAAGAAAAAAAAATGCAAAGAAACAAAATTCTTTCTAGAGATTCCAAAAGCAAACCGACATAATGATACATGCATTCTAGCCTACTAGGGCTCATTTCCAAATTTTGGCCTCCAAAGTGGTAAAATAATAAATTTGTTATAAACCACTAATTTATAGTAATTCATTAGAACAGCAATAGGAAGCCAATACCTCTGCTAATTAGGTATATTAAGAACATAGTAGTTGTGAGAATTAAAATACATGATAGGAACAAAGTACTCAGTCTACTGCTGGTGCAGGGAAGGAATCAATAAATGACACCTGATGATAATCAAATTATTTTTATAACTAACATTACACGGTTATTAAAATACTGATAAAAGCAATAAAAAGATATAGACCAAGCTCTATTTTGCCAACAAGAAGAATGCCTGGATCTATTAGTATGTGATATTCCAGGGAATGAGTGTAAACTTTAATATTTATGGTGGGCAGGATATAAACTGTGATAAGTATTAACATTTAGAGAAAACAGAAACCACAGGAGAGCCTCTGTATTCTTTTTATCCAACTGAGCACTTTAATGAATATATTTAAATACTTGGAATAAACCTGTGTTTATTTCAACAAAACTTGATAGCATCAAAATTCCCAAGGGGGTAAAATACTTAGAAATTCCATTTTCATGAATAGCCTCACTTTACAGACAACTAAATATATCTGATTTCCATAGGTTGAATTTTGATAGAAATTATTTTAGATAGCATCTTTTCCCCATAGTCCCAAAGATGGGAAATCAATTTAACAAATCATTTCATGCTAAATGACTTCAACTGTCCACAGTTTCAAAAGTGATTATTCTATGACACAGATGTGGTTTTGAATTGTTCTAAAGAAAAATACCTTTAATGATATTATCATATTCATTTACACAAAGAATTTAATATACTTAGCTTCCATGTTATGATAGAATTTTTAGTTTATGCTTTGCTTTCTCTGAGGCACAATTCAATCTTTAAGCTTAGAATAATCTTTTAAGCAAAGTTCTCTTCAGAATTTGGAAAACAATTCTTAACATTGAGCTTATATTCCACTTCTTCAGTGACACTATTGTTTAGAAAACAATTTTTATGGCAATTTTAATGAATAACAACTCTCTACTTCATGCTTTTAAATTTCCAGTGATATTCTAAGTACACATATGAGCATCTCAGGTTTGAAGCGGTTTGCCTTGAGTAATAGAGCACGTGTTGCCAGAGTAGACATGAAATCCACATTGAAGGTTGAGCTTGCTACTCTTTAGGGATTTTCTTTATGTAACACTTTACACATGTGAAAGCAGAAATATATAGCATAAATACATATGGTTATATAGTATGAAAGATGTCTTATTTGAAAGATAATTGAAGGGAGGAGAGGAACTGAGTGAGCAATCATGAATCAAGTGGAAAAAGAGTCAGGATTAATGTTCAAAATTTGCTCTGGAAACTAGACCCGGAGATTATGAATGTTGATGTGCAGCTAGGCTACTCTAGTAGGTATGAGAAGTCTCAATTCAAACCAGAAAGAAGTTCTCTCAAAACCTGTATTTGTTGCACATTTTCAGATACTCAGGTTTCTCCTATTTTGTGAGATAATAGATTCAAAATCATGATTTTGTACCATATTCAATAAATAAAAGTGTACCATTAAAGTGTATGGGTATATATTAAAGTCTATTTGCATCTATGGCTTTTAGATTGTTATTGGGAAATGTACAGCAGCATACATTAAAAAAGAAAACTAGGGCCGGTAAGATAGCTTAGCAGATTGAAATAGGTACTGAGATTCAGTCCCCCCAAATGCTATGCTGGCCCAGTGCCGGGGGTGTACTGAGAGAAACTGAGACTGGACATGGTGGCACACACTTGGAATTCCAGTCCTCGGGAGGCTGAAAACAAGAGGATCATGAGCGTGATCTGTATAGTGAGGCCCCGTAGACCTGCACTAAACACGAAAAAAAAAACCCAAAAAACAAGAAAGAAAGAAGAAAGAAAGAAAGAAAGAAAGAAAGAAAGAAAGAAAGAAAGAAAGAAAGAAAGAAAGAAAGAAAGAAAGAAAGGAAGGAAGAAAGAAAAGGAAAACTACTCTTTGATGTTGCTTCTTCAGCTTATAGGGAGAAATTTGAAATGTGCCCATCACCCTGTCTTTTTTTTGAGGAAATTTCTTTAAAAGCATTATCTTAGTCTTTTTTTTAAAACATATTTGGTACAGGTCTCACTACGCAGCTCAGACTCCTAATGATTCTGTTATCAGCCTCTCCAGTGCTGGTGGTCAGCTCAGCATGCGGAGGGGCAGAGCCAGTGCGGCATCTGGTGCCAGGTGGTCAAACCACTGAACGATCTCGCTGGCCCAATCTTAGTTTTTTGGTTTTTTTTTTTTTTTTTTTTTTTTTTTTTTTTTTTTTTTTTTTTTTTTTTTTTTTTTTTTTTTTTTTTTTTTTTTTTTTTTTTTTTTTTTTTTTTTTTTTTTTTTTTTTTTTTTTTTTTTTTTTTTTTTTTTTTTTTTTTTTT
>PVKA01009588.1:39739-68003 GCA_004027165.1 Ctenomys sociabilis | reverse complement strand
TCAGACAGTTTTACGACACCTTAACAAGACAGATTCAATAAATTAATACATTGCAAACTGTTTTCATACTGTTTTGGTATCATACAAGGTGCATACATGATATTATACTTACAGACATTGTTATAGCAAATGTCACTTATCAGTAAATTAAGAGTGTAGCTGTTTACTTATTTTTTATACCTGAATTATATCAAAAATTCAATAATTATTTTCCTAGTGGATGACCATAGTACTAGAAGTCGACATAATATCCTGTCCAACCACCATTAGATGCCCTCTTTAATAAATGGTACTAGAGAAGATGGGAGATGGTTCAGCAAGAACCAGGGGCAAACACAAGGACCCAAGTTTGATCCCTGGTACCCCATGCCTTAGTGTCTTCAGAACCTGGGCATGTCCTGCCAGCCCTAAACCTGGGTGTTGTGCCACATACCTGTAACACTAGCACTAGGAAGGCTGAGACCAGAGGATCACAAGAGTCTGAGCTGTGTAATGCGACCCTGTATCAAATAAAAAATATGAACATAAAAAAAACTTTAGTAAAAGAAATGATGCTGGAAAAACTGCTTTCTACATTCTGACAGCTAAAATTAGACTCATCTATCACCATGCATGAAACTACAGTCAAATGGAATAAAGATTTACATATTAGAACTAAAACAATAAACCTCCCTGAGGAGAAAGTAGGTAAAAACATTAAGCACGTATGGCTACTTATAGAGTTCATGAACAAATTCTAAAATGCACAGGAAATTCTTCAAAGAATCAGTAATTCGGATCTAATCTTTCCGAACAGTTTCTGCGCATGGAAAGAAATCACCAATAGAGTAATAAGAAAACCCACACGTTGAGAAAAAAAAATTGAAAGGTGACTGCCCCTTAGACAAAAGGCAGCTACTTAAAACTTAAAAGAATTAAAAAAAAAAATCAGATCCACAAATTCAAAAATCCATCCCAAAAATGGGCATTTGAGATAAATATAAATGTCACAAATGAAGAAATAGAAATGGACAATAAATATATGAAAAACTGTTCAGCATCATTGGTTATTCAAGAGATGCCAATTTAAACAACTCTGAGATTCCATCTTACCCTAGAAATAATGGCTATCATAAGGCAGTCAACCAGTAATGAATACTACAGGGATTGTAGGGAAAAGCAAAAAAATGAAAACAAACAAACAAAAAAAAAACCTTCTCTCCTGTTGGTAGGAGTGCAGACTAGTACAACCGCTTTGGAATCAGTTTGGAGATTCCACAAAAACTGGGATTAGAGATCACATTCCCACCAAACCCCCTCCTGAGTACTTTTCCAAGTGAACTGAAAATACTAAATCACAGCAATATATGTGCACCCGTGTTTATAGCAGCACAATTTGTCATAGCTAACTCTTAGAAACAATCCAATTGTCCATTAACTGAGGAATGGATAAAAGATGTGGTATTTTTAACCCAATAGACTCTTACTCACTATTTAAAAAAGATAAAATCAAGGCTTTTATAGGTAAATGGATACAACTAGAGACTACCTATAAGTGAAATAAATCAGATCTACATATGCAACAAAATAGTAAATAAAATCTGAAAGGTAAAATAGATACTGTCAGAGGGAAATTATCTGTTGTTCAATGTGAAGGAAAAACTGGGATGAGGAAAAGCATGGAAGAAAGTAGGGGAAAAATGTATATATATACACACACACAGGATAGCTTGGATGATTGCACTGCTGATTTCTGCTGGTCTATTGAAAGGAGCAGTTAAGGCTTAATTTTTTTTTCTCCCAAATTTTGCATGCTTTTATTTGGTAATCAAACAACTACCTTGAAGTATTTTTGTTTTGTTTTGTGTGTGTGTTTTAGGGAAGGGTCTACAGGGTGCTCAGGGTCTCACTGCTAGATCAGACTCAGTGATCCGCTTCTTTACAGAATTCCAAGACCTGGAATTACACGAACATGCTACCATGCCCAGTCTCAATTACTGTCTCAGCCTGCCCCAGGGGCAGGGCTGGCATGGCAGGCCCAAGGATAGAACTCCCAGCCCGTGCCCCTGATTCCAGGCACTTTAATTCTCTAGGTTATTTGGCAGACATTCCCTTTTTTAATAAAGCTAACATTATGTAACACATCATCCCTTGTCAAATTTCTCTTCCTTTGTTTATTAAAATTCTGTATCATTTCAAATGAAATGTTTCTGTTTTTCTTTTTACCATTCTGTATCCTCTTTATAAAATAAAAAATAGAGAATTCTGAAGAATTTGACTTTCCCGATTTTTTTTGACAATGTTCTCTAATCCCATCAAGAAGAACAGTGTAGGAAATTTTGTTCTCCTATTGACAATGACATTATCCTTCTCCTCTTTTCTTTGGTTTACCCAGGAACTATTAATACTAAATTTCCAAGCATATTTATAAAGCTATTTCAAGAAAAGCAAAGAATTGTTAAGGTTTATATCTAGGTTTCCTCCTCCAAAGCCTTAAGTGCATGTGATGCTTCTGCAGAGGGACTGGATCGTGGGTGTGTGGTGCTGGATCAGTCCACTGATGAGTTCTCAGCTGGGTGTGACGTTGGGAGGGGATGCCTTGTGGGAAGAGGTGGTCACCATAGCTGAGGCCAACAAGTATCAGTCCTCGATCTCCCTGGAGGGCTGCTGCTTCCTGCCTTCCCATGAACTTTCACTTTCCCATGGTGCCCTTGTGCCATGCTGCTTTGCTTGAAACCAGCTGGCTACGAATTGAGACATCTACACACCGTGAGCTAACATAATTCTCTCCTTCCGTAACTTGTGAGTGCTAGATAATTTGTCCTAGGATGGAGAAAGTAACTCAGGGAAGAATTATTTGAATACTGTAAATGTCAAATTGTGATCTTTCTTTTCTTTAGAAAATATATAATTAAATTTGCACCCTCATTGGAAAATTACGCATATATTATTTAAGAAAGAATAAAATGATTTGCTTTATCTGGACAGAAATAGTATAGGCCAAGATGGAACTGCTTGAATACATGTCAAAAATAACATGGCCTAGGTGAATTTGTCTTTTGAAAGTACATAGAAAATAGCATGTGTAAAATAAAAATCAGGGCCTGCCAAATAGCTCAGAGGATTAAAGTGCCTGCAAGTGGGCACAGAGGCCAGGTGTTAAATCCCTGGGCCTGCAGTGAGAGCCTCATCCCTGGTGTGTGTTAAGAGTGCAATTGAGACTGGGCATCGTAGCGTGTTCCTGTAATCCCAGCACTTGGAAGGTTATAAACTGGAGAATCACTGAGTCTGATCTAGTAGTGAAATTGTGAATATCCTGTAGATCCTTCTCAAAAAAGGAAGAAAATCCAATTTAAAAGGGAATATTTCCTCAGGCCCTTGCACTTGCAAGGGAAGCACTTATTCCCCTGAGCCATCTCCCTGGCCCCTAAAAAGAAATATGTCAAGCAAGATATTTTTCACTAAGATGATAACTTAAAAGCTTCAATTTCACTATATATATATTTTTAATATGCCAAGTACAGTCTTCTTTGAAATTTCATTATATTATCATATTCTATATTTATACATAATGTAGTATGAACATAATTTAAAGTATAATTTAAATAAGTAACATTAATATTCAACTGAAGATATTTTTAAAGCAGCAAATTTGAAATATCTCCTCTTAGTCCAATATAATTTTATTGGGTGTGCTTAAAAATTGAAAACAAATATAAAAATAAAAATAAGAAATAAAAATAAAAAATCAAATATCACTATCTTGCAATAAAGTGTGAATGATTACTTTAGTGTGGGTATTTCAGCTAAGAAGAGGAGAAATATCAATACCCTTACCATGTAATTAATCCAACCAAGCAGCCTTCTATTTATTGGGCATTTAATGTAATACCACATGCAAAAGGGAATCAGTTTTAACAAAACATAACTCATCATTAAAATAAAGCTGATTTAGGTGTATTATATCAAGAATTTAAAAAAAGATTCTGAGAACTTACCAGCGTGTCAAGATCTGCACTTTTTTTATTTTTAAAGAAAGAAAAGACACATTTATTCAGCGTCATGATCAGACTATTACATTTAGCAATCAACAGCATGGGTGCAAAAACTGGTCATTAAAACCCTTTGTTGGAATACTTTATACCTTCCACAGAACAGAAACTAAAATAACCTGTTACACAATTAGTCACAAATACATTCTTTGACTTTTGGCTCATAACCATGAGTTTTGTCTAAAACACGTCTTCTTTGTAGCATCTGGGCCCTGTCACCACTGTGATTGGCTGAGGTCACAAATTTGTTGTAACCTGTAGCTTCCCTGTCACTTCTCTGGCTCTCCTCTCCTGCTAAGCTTTGTTTCCTGGAAGTGTTTAAAACCTTCTGCCACTGCCATAGCTACTGCTGCTGCTGGAGCCACCATAGCGACCTTGTTTTTGTGGTTTGGTAGAATATTGGCCTCTACAAGGACAGGGCCCAGAGGTTCTGCCTCCAAAGTTTCCTCCTTTCATGGGTCTGAAATTTGAAGACTGACTGTCGTAATTGCCACATTCATTGTAGCTTCCACCACCTCAATAATTGCTTCCATCATTACCAAACCCATTGTAGCCATCTCTACTACCAC
Source organism: Ctenomys sociabilis (assembly GCA_004027165.1). Classification (NCBI taxonomy): domain Eukaryota; kingdom Metazoa; phylum Chordata; class Mammalia; order Rodentia; family Ctenomyidae; genus Ctenomys; species Ctenomys sociabilis. The sequence goes on along the minus strand of PVKA01009588.1, from coordinate 63,403 downwards.
CATAAACAACCCCACCATGGCTGCCACCAAAGCCACTTCGACCACTGAAGTTTCCTCAGCGACTGAAGCTCTCATTGCCACCAAAACCATTTCCACGACCACCACCAAAATTTCCAGAACCACTTCACCCTCTTTGGCTGGATGAAGCCCTGCCATGTCCTGCTTTGGCGGGGCTTTCCTCACTTAACAGTTGTGGCCATTCACAATGTGGTATTTTTAATGACAATCTTATCCACAGATTCATGGTCATCAAAGGTTGTGAAAGCAAAGCCCCTCTTTTTTCCACTGCCTCAGTCGGTCATAATTTCAATCACTTCAATTTTCTATATTGCTCAAAATAATCTCATAGGTGATGTTCTTGAGTATTTTCTCTGATGCCACCAACAAAGATCTTCTTCACTATTAAATGGACACCTGGTCTTTGAGGATCTTCTCTTGAGTCAGCTTTCATTGGTTCCACAGCTCTTCTGTCTACTTTGTGTGGCCTTGCATTCATTCTTCCACAGTGGCATAAGTGACAAACCCAAAGCCTCTGGAATGCTTGGTTTCCAGGCAGGCTGTGAGTGTCCCCCACTGCTCAACATGGCTCCTCAGACTCTCATCAGTTGTTTAAAAGCTCAGCCCTCCAAGGAAGGGCTTCCATAGCTGTGTGGGCTCCTTGGGAGACTCCGACTTAGACATGACAGTAGTCAGAAGAGAGACTGATGATATTCATGTAAAAGATGCCATCTTGAATTTCTGTTCAGACTCCAAACAAATATTTCCCCAAAGGGTTGAAAACTTTTATTTCATCTTTTAAAATTTTCCCTTCTGTCCCATTGCAATAAGTCTCTAAAGTCTGAGCTAGAGACACAGCCAAAAGTTCTACACCCTGTGGGAGACATTGTTCCAAATCAATTTGGAAAAATAACATTTTCTGAAAAAGAGATTTTGTTCCTATAAACTACAAATGAAAACCGAGGCTGCAGAAATAGCATATGAAGCTGTGGGGTTCTGTCTACACCAATCCTAAGAGACAGCAAGCAATAAGCCAATTCTGTATCACCCACGATCAGAGTAAAACTTTAATAGTTCTCCCCTTGAATATCATTCAATAAGTTCCAGAGCCTAACTAACATCACCTTCACTTTGCTATACACAGGTATATATTCTATAGTTCCATTATTTCACTCTTATTCAACTCTAAAGTTAAGGCTACTATGGTGATCTTAGCAGTTCCTTAGCAAGGACAGATTCGTTATCAAGCAAAATGCATACCACAGAGTTACTACCTTGTGTGTTCAGTTAAGCAAGCATGCTACATTCCTCTTCAGTGCATTTGAAACTATGCCTGGGTGCTTTCTCCTTGGGTAGAGCTGCTTGAGGCCTCCACCCAGGAGAAGAATAGAGAAGCAAGATTTCCCACACAATACCCACAGTGAGGTTTTCCCAAGACAGCCACATCAGAGTGGAATTGCTTTGATGGACCATTTGCACTGCCATGGTTCAGCTCATAACACCTATACCCAAGTGAACTGTGTTCAAAGTAGGACAGCACTCATCCTCCTTCTCTACCTTTAGATTGCTTTTTGCCTAATATTCATTTACACAGCTTCCCAGCTTGCTTGTGTAGTCTCCCTTCAGCCACAGCCTAGTCATGTGTCTGGATCTTAATTGTATAATAAAATTCATTTTTTCCACTTTCCCTGTAGAAAAAATATCCACTCCATAAGTGCTTTCTAGATGTAGATATGGTTGTAGTGATTTTTATTTCCATAATTGGTTTAATGATCAAAATGATTCACCTGGAGAGGTGAAAACCAGTAGCTTCAGCACTTAGTTAAATGTGTTATTTTCTAAACAAGTATACTTAGTAAACTAAAACCTGGACTCACTAAAAATTTAGATATGTCTTTTTATATACCTATACATTTGAGTGCATAGGAGTCTTTCATTTCTAGAAGTGTGAGTGCAAAAGATGTTAAATTTAAGTAAATAGAACCAAATTGAACAATTACTTAATGAATACAGGTTAGGATTATAATTAAAGGTGAGCAATTTGTGTGTGTGTGTGTGTGTGTGTGTGTGTGTGTGTGTGTGTGTGTGTGTGTCTGTGTGTCTGTGTGGCTGTGCGTGGCTGTGTAAGACCAGGAAGTAAATTGTTGGGACTCATTGGCTTCTTGGTGTACCCTAGGGAGAAATGATGACAGGAATGAGGAAAAGATGGAAAAGAGACAAGAGCTGGGTATGGTGGAGGCCTATTTTCCTCATTGGCAAAGGACCCAGCAAACAACAATATGGGCATTTATTTATACCTTTGCAAAGTTAGTATCCTGAGACACAGGTTGCCTAGTGACTGACAGACAGAAGTGTCTGGGCAGTATGATGTTTCTCAAGCCTGAGGTAGCTTGACTGCTTTAGGCACCCTGATCGATTTACAGCTTCAGCTGTTTCCAACAGTAAATGCCTTAGTGTTTGAAAGCTAAGATGCAAAACAGATGACATAGTATGTATATAATAAAACAGAAAATAAATTTCTAAGTACTCTTGTTCCTGGAAACTACCACCCAATTTTCTGTCTCTGCACATTTAGCTACTCTAGGAAACTCACTTGAGTGAAAGTTTTTGTGACAAATTTCTTTCACTTAGCACAAGATCTCCAAAGTTCATCTGTGTTGTACAGGGTATCAGAATTTCCTTTCTTTGAAAGGCTGAAAATAGTCCATTGTGTGTAGATAGTTACAAATAAGGAAGAGAGAGAGAGAGAGAGAGAGAGAGAGAGAGAGAGAGAGAGAGAGAGAGAAAGAGAGAGAGAGAGAGAGATTGAGAGAGAGGCAGAGACAGAGAGATGGGGAGAGAAGCTGATCTGAGATAGCATAACCATCAGCCTCTGCCTCCTTCCTTGCCTCCACCACGAGTGCCTTCCATCCCCTTCAGCTCCCTCCTCTGAGTCACAACGCACCCCATTGTGCCTACAATAAAAATTCTTCCATTCTAATTGAGCAGAATTAACTAGTCCAATTCTTCTCTCTTTCTTATTGCTGCACACAGTTCTCTGTCTGCAGGTAATATAAATGCCCCACCCTGCATCAAGCAAAGAACTCATCAATCTCACTCACAACAGACCAGAAGTTCAACCTTCGCTCTGTCCATGCAGTGAGTTACAGTAAAGCTAGGACTGGAGCATAGGATTGTTTGAAGCTTACATCCATAGTTACTCAGCTCATTTTAGTGGATCTCATGCTATTCTACTCACTGGCTTTTAACACAATTATGTTTTGTCTAGCTGCTCTTAAGCACAATTATTCTCAAATATGTGCCTTCAAGAACAGAGACCTTAGTATGCCTTGTGCAACAATCCTCTGTGAGCTTGCAACGCCATAATAAATTTATAGGGGAATCATTCAGAGCACAAAGAAGGTTTGGGGACTAAATGGAAATGGAAACCCTCTTGTCTTCCCTAGAGTGACACAAGTAATGCTTGGTAATGATTAAACAGGTTTTGTGACTTTTGTTTTTGTTTTTGTTCTTTTTTTTTTGTCCTGAACACTAGACTAAAGGTCAGCAAAGCTTCTCAATTAAAAGCCAAATAGGTTGACAAGAGCAGCACCTACAACCCCAGAGTGTGTGACATTACAGAGGAAGCTCCACTCATGTTTTCTGGAGGGTGTCCGCAATGTTACCAGTGTTTGTCTGCAGATTGGTTACTTAGTTGTTACATCCTTGTTCTGTTGTACCATCAGTGGTACAAGCGGGTCCTGACTTTGTCTGAGACTGATCACATCTTCTCACTTGCTCAGAAGGTCCAGGCCACCTTGAATGATCCATCTGCATTTGCAGCTGCTGCCCTCTGGGTGAGGCCAGGCCTGCCGAAGTCAATGAACCTGCACCTGGAAAAGTCAGAGGAGGACACAAGATGTGGTCTCTAACTAATCACCACAAAGAGAACTACTCAGCTTACCTCACTCAAAAAATAAGGGTATGAAAGCATAATTCACTTTTTTAGAAAAACCAGTTGGTGAACAACTTTTACCTCGATGAGCCAGGGCACAACATTGAGAAGATTATGAGTATAATATGGAACAAGAGAGAAAACAAAGTTATTTATGAAATTGAAAATATAATAAGAAGAATGGAATGCATATTTTATAACGCATTATTGTCTAATGCAAGACATGGCAGAAAAATGGCATTTGTTAGAAGAGGAGAATAAATATTTTGTTTAATTTGGCTTCAAAGTTATTTTCTTTAATATGAAATTTGATTGAAACTACATATTTGACAATGCTCGTGTGCAGTGTGAGCCAATATATCTCATCTTTGCAATGTACTTCAAAATATCGATGTCAGTCCATGATCATATGGTTTTAACTTTGGACATTTATTGTTTGAAATACATAGGATTCTATTAAATTATTTGCAATATTTGCCTTTTGGCTCACCATAATAGGGAAGAATAGACACTTCCAATACAATATTAGAAGGAAACTGCAAAGCTATCTGATTTAATAGATTTTTAAGTATGAATACTACTTTCACATTTTCATTGAGTTGTGAAATAGTGTTGGAATTGTGGTTTGGAATTATAAACCTGTACATTGTGGCTATCAAATATAGCAATGACAATCTTAGCTCATAAGCTGTCACCAACATGAATCTTTTATAAAGATGTTTTACATTATTTGTACTTTAGATCACATTTATTTTCGAATAACCTTTATTATATTTTGCAAATTACCTCTCTTGGAAGTGTTGAAATACTAGGTGAACATTACAGAGCTATATTTCCAGGTTAGCAACAAAATCCAGTGCTTAAACCTAGTCAGTGAACTGTAATATTGGTGCAGGCAATTCTAGTTCAGGAAAAATCCAGTCCTTGCTATCAGCTCAAAAATTCCAGTAAAACTTTAAAGTGGTGAGCCGACAGCCTGCTATGTGGGATGAACAATTTAGAATATTTTAGTCTTATTTTTCACAGAATTATATGAAGAAATGTTTTCTACCAAGTAATGCAAAATTCGCCTTTGCCAATAGTGGATCAATCACACAGTATAATGTTAAATGTTTTTTACATAGTGCATACTAATTTATATTATGGGAAAACATAAGTTTTAAACAACTGACATTTGCACAAGCTTTGTAAAATATCCAAGTAAGTTTTCATCTACTTCACCCAATCTTTTGTGACAATCTGTCATTATACATCTTAGGGGATTTTACTTCACATTTTAGTGAATCATTCACTCTTAAATTCTTTAAAAATCTTCTTAGTTATGATTGTTCTATGAAGGTATAGAGTGAGAATAATTCTGCAGTCATCTTAAACTTGGTGTTGCCTTCATTATTAATAAGCCAAAATATACTGTTTCATCATGATTTAAGAAAAAGAAGTAGTTTGGCTGTATTTTTAATTGACTATTGACATTGCTTTAAATTTTTATCTTCAATTAAGTTGTTTTACACACCAATACTTTTAAATAAACTCATCTTTCTCTGGAGATATGTCTTTGGCTGTGTGATGGTTCCTGTATAGTTGTCCACCCCAAAGCCTCTTGCAGTCACTGGAGCACTGTTCCAGAGTTTGTAATTAACTCGTGATCCAGCTCTGGAATTATGGATGGGAGTACTGCTAGGATTACAGGTGTGAGTGCTACGCCAAGCCTGGGTTAGATGGCCTGAATGCAGCATAAGAGGACAGACCTGCTCCCTGTAGCCATGGTTGCTCCTGCTCCTCCCATTTGCTCTTGCTGCTTTTTTTGTTTTCTACCACCATGAACTGCTGCCCCTCTTCCATGTGCCCCTCTTCTCTGGAGCCATCTAAATATGAACTGAAATCTCCACAAACTGTTAGCCAAACAAACCTTTCCTTCCTTAATTTTGGGTGTTGGGTATATTGCCCCAGCAATGAGAGAAAAGTAACCAAGACAAGCTGCTACCATCAAACATTAACTTAATTAGTTTTAATAAGTTTTTCTCATTTGGCAAAGAGATCAGTCAAGGTGGTTATAGTCTCATCTTTCTTTTTGTGAATAAATTGTTAAAATATTCTGTTTTATTTCATAATTTTTCTAATTATATTTTCCTTTATGTAGAAATTTTGTGAATAGTTCTCAATTTGGTACAGTCAATGCACAGGAAATTATTTTAGAGTGATAATAATGTCATCACATGACAAACTCAATGCTCTGACACCTAATTCAGTAACAAAATAATCCACACAGTGCTGTGCTTTAAAACCTAACATGAGAAGTTGTATTTTTCTTTTGTCTTAACACTTAAGTACTTGTTATTAATAAAATAAGCATAAAGAATGTTCATTAACTATTCAGGGCACACTCAAACTAATATTGAATTTTAAGTGCACCAAGGCAAAGTAATGTGATTGCCACACACAGTTTATGTCAGCATTGAGCTCTCCCATTACAGCAGAACAGAGGTATCCAACACCTAATTAGCATGGTTACATTATAATAAAGCTTCTTTTTTTATGTGGAACCAGGTATTGATCTCAGGACCTTGTGCTTGCCAGGCAAGAGCTTATTCTACTGAGCCATCTCCTGGCCCCTGTAACAAAATTTCAACCATATAATACACTTATATTTAATCTAATCTTCATAGGTCAGAACTTATTATTTTGCAGAATAGCCTTTGGGTGGAATTCTTCACCATGTAACATGACTAGATAGAAAATTAGTCAACAGAGAACATTGTGTTTGAAGTGCCTTGATTTCTCAAGCACAAATGCAAAATATTAGGTGATTCTGTTTTATTCTTTACTGAAAAAATGGACTCAAGGAAGATACTGGGTCTCTACTGATTGGTGTCAGTTGTCACAAAAAAATGTGCTACCCCTGGCTTATCTTTTAGTCTATACTTATATAATCATTTCAATCCCTGTTGAATGGGGGAACCTCAAAGGATGACCTATGAAACTTCTCGGTGCAAGTCATCCTCAGTCGTCATCCCCAAATTGTTGACATAAACACACAACGCAGATAAAAGCAATGTCTTTAGTATGGTGCTGTAGCTTCAATGCAAGTCTTGTGATCTCAGCTTCTTAGTAGATTATTCCTTTCTGAATAGAAACCTAAGTAAATTCCCAGTCATTACTTCCAGCTAATACAACCAGACACAACCAGAATGGAAGCATGCACTCTGCATGAGATTACAGTATCCAGCAAGACTGCAGGAAGTATGTAGAAGGACAGATTTGATTTGTTCATTCTTTTAAAGGGCATTCCATATAATATAGTCTTCCTATATTAAACTAATCCACCAATGACAGTAGTTTGAATATAATCATTTACCCTCCATTACCTGAGTCCTATCATTGCCTGTAATCAGTTTACAACTAATTGGCTATTCTCCTTTACTTTCAGATATAGAAATAGAGACTATGAGGGAAAAGTTGCCAGAAAAACCAAATTGAAAGTGCAGAATTTAGTCTATCTAGTATCCAGAGAACACTGAAGGTCATTAAACATAAATGTGTATTCCAGTAGTTCATGTCCAACCTAACCTGGTTCATTTTCCTTTCAATTGCATTTGACTATGCAGGTGATCTTATTACCATGATGATAACAGTTTTAATTTGCCAATGTGGACAGCTAGCTTTTGTTGGAAAAAGATAAGTGTTCCTGAAAATGTAAAACTAAGATGATAATTTTCTCTCAGCATTGACTCAGAGGGAAATTGCTCGGGCTCATACAGCTGAAGATGCTTGAAGCAGTGAAAGACAGAACATGGGTATTCTCAAGTGGGGAAGGGAGGGATATGGAAGGAACATAGAACTCAAAAACCAGCACTGCTGTTGAATTCTTGCATGGTATTATATAAGTGCCCACCCATATGGGTAAATCTATGGTGCTTCTATTTACTGCTGCTGAATTTGCTTAAACTGTTTGCTGTGCTGAGGAAGCCTGCATGTCCTTTCTAAGAAATTTGGTTGGCAAACCCTCTCTCTTCTTTGACATTTCAGTACAAATATCATTTTAATACATGTATTCCTCTATCTTTTCAAGTAAGTCTAGGTCACTAAAGCACTCCATGTAGAAATTTTCCAGTCATCAGGAACTTCGCTCTCCCTTCATCATGATAAATATGTAATGCTGTTTTGTGTTTGCCTTCGCTTTCCTTCCTTCCTCCCTTCTTCCTTCCTTTCCTCCATCCTTCCCTCTTCTCTCTCTAAAATATATTTAGTACAGGGTCTGCAGAGTCTCATTACACAGATCAGACACCTAGTGATCCTCCTGTTTTCAGCCTCACAAGCCCTGGGATTACAGGTGTGCTTCACCAAGCCCAGTCTCAGAGTGCCCCCAGGGGCTGAGGCTGGCACCACATGCTGGGGATCCAATACCAGTCTCTGGGCATGCCTAAGCAGGTGCTTTAGTCCGCTGAGCTATCTGGCCAGCCCTTGCCTTCAGTTTCTGATGAGGAAGTTGCTGAAGTTTTTTCCTGACTGCTTCTCTATGTGATGTGTATTTCATTCTACTTAAGGGTTTAAGACTCTTCTTCATTATCACTGTTTAAAAGTCAACTAGACATACCTTGTTAGAATTTTCCATTTTATTTGTTTGTCATATGTATTTAATTTATCTAGACCTTCTGGATTTAGAGTTCCTTCTCTGGATAAAATTTTTCATGAAATTGTCAGCCAGTATTCTATTAATCTGTTTAACCTCTGTAATCTTTGGATTTCAATTTCATGAATGTAAACATTATTGACAGCATGGCACAGAGTATGATATTACTATTATTATTATTATTATTATCATTACCTTTATATCTTGCTATTCTTTTTTTACACATTTTGGTCTTCACCTTTATTATTCAGCACAACTTTTTTACTTAATATAGGTTCACTGTGCTCACATCAGCATCTGTGTAATTTGTAACTTTTTTTTTTTTACTTTGCATTGAAACCTATCTTCACTTAGGGTGATATTTTCTATTTTCCTGCAGTGTCTTATAGTATCTTCTTAAATTATTGAAGACAATATGAGTAATGTGATTGTGGTTTCTGTGATTGATCTTGGTAGATCGATGGTGTTGGTTTTCTATCAGATTTAAATGCTTGGCCCATCAAACTGGTCACATCATGCAGTGGTCAGTAACTAAGCCCCAGCCTCTTCCCCAAACTAGCTGTTTCCTACATGGGCAAAAGAGAGCGCTTGGCTCTTTGAAACAGGTACATCACAAGCAGGGTGAGCATTTAACATAATTTACTTGGTACAAGGCATGAGAATTTTCAGATGTCAATGGCAGAGATTTTGAACATAAATGAGGTGGGAAATGCTCATTAATCAAGCCCAAGCTTTCTATTTCTCAAAGGACATAAAATCAATATAGGTCAAATTTTCTATTTCTCCAAAGCCTGTTTCACTAAGCATCTTGAAAGGGACTTTACAGGCTGTTTTCATATGGATTTACTGCTTGGCATGCAAGAGCATCAGCCTCTTTAAATGCTGGACAGAAAGAACTTTAAATTGAGAAACAAGAATGTCTGATTGAAAAGAAAAAAATCAGCCACCAAGTGTACTCTATGGGAATTTATCCTCTAATAAGAGAGCTGATAAGGGCCGAAGGACTTTGACGTTCATGCTGCAGATATAAATCATGAAAGAATGACCCTATAACTCTCCCAACTAACACAAATATACCTCCAAATAGAATGACTATCTTTTAGCAACAGAAAATACTGCAAATTCAGGTCATATACTTGAAATATACATGACAGAAAATAATTACTTTATGAAATACATAAAGATCTCCTCTTTCCAGTTAGAAAAAAAAATATTAAATAATACAATATCCAAAATATACATAAAGGCAAATATGTTAAATTCCAGTTTTCACTAAGATAATAATTTAAGTATAAAATTTATTACTGATACAAGTAATGCCTAGGTTTACAAGCACTTATGTTTGCAAAATTTGGTTCTCAAAAGCATTTGATGAAATTTTGCTTCCATTCATAAAATCCATATCAAATAACAAACACAACCAAAGCAATCTTCTTCACACAAACACAATGTACCCATCTTCCCCAAAATCATAAGTAGATTACACTAATGAACTGAGGTATTATATGAGCAGGAATATGGTTATCTATTATTATTTAGGATTTTTTTTCCTGGCCACACTCACACACATGTAGATAAACTATTGTACTTTGTTCTTTTAGTAGAACTGAAAGTAATCACTATAACACTTAATAATAATTTAAAGCATGCCCTTATTTTTAGGATAGTTAGTTAGCTAGATAGTGTCTATTATTACAGACCCTTATATATCATCATACTTTATAGATCTGCATATATATAGAACAAAGGATACTTACACTTCAAGGTGGATTTTTTTGTGTGTTTTAAGGAAGGGTCTACAGGAAGTTCAGGGTCTCACTACTAGATTGGACTTATAGTGGTATGTCTGTTTACAGCCTCCCAAAAATCTCAGATTACAGGCACATGCCACCAGCCAATTCTCAATTGCCATCTCAGCACACCCCAGGGTCAAAACTGGCACTTCAAGCTTAGGAGTTGAACCCGCATCCCCTGCATCAGCCTAAGCAGGAGCTTTAATCCACTGAGTAATTTGGACAGTCCTAAGGTGTCTATTTTTGTAGGATAAAGTAATGATTTTTACTTCGTTCTGCGTGTTTTTGTCATATACTGTTCTGTCCTCAACTGTTTAAACTAAGTATCAACTATAAAAGGTAATAAATACACATTTAAAAAGAGAATAAACCTATTCCTTTTATGGAACTTTTCCTGCACCATATTTTTCTCTCTATTTCTCTTAAATGCAAAGGTCAACCAACACCTCAAGCTTAAACCATGGGAAGGTTTGTGATGATGCTTAGGAGGCCTTAGAGTCTCACCTCTGAGCTCCTTGGAGGAAGGACAGTGCAGACTTTTTCAGAATGGACTTGGGAGGCAGTCTGAGGCAGGGAAGTGAAACACCTTTGGAACTCAGCACGATTTTCCCCATGCCTCTATTAACTGAGCAGGACACCTCTCCATTTCAGAAAGTGTTGCTCTTGTTTGTGGGATAATGTTGCAATAGTTCCTCACCAATTTTTTTCTGCTTTATTTCTTGATAATTATAATAAGACTCTAAATCTATTGAGTTTTAAAAGTGCAAATGTTGTCGTCCATAGAGTGTCTATTAGAAGTCACCTTGACATGAATCAAGCACAATCATTATTGAGATAGTATTTATGGTGTTTATGGATGTGTGTTCTGTGGAACTCTGTCTTATCTATAGGTCTTAACATGTAGACAATACTAAAGAATTACTATTTAAATCAAACCCTGACATTTTAAGTTTCCCTAAGTAGTAACAAATATAATTGGTCCTAATAACTATGGTTATGGTAGTATAGGAACAGTAATAAGGTAGGAATTAAATGTATCTGCAAAGATCCTTTATTTTGCCTTCAGGTTCTTATGAACTGTGTGAAGTTTTAAAGCTATCACCTTCCACGTATTCAATATGGTGCACCAAAATAAATGCACCATAGCTGCTATGACTTGAATATATAGTCCCCTCAGATATTCAAATCCTCACCTCTAATGTCTGACTCCTAGGAGATTTGGAAGGCGATTAATTCATGGGGCCGAACCATCGTAACATTAGTGCCTGTATAAAAGAGGTGAAGGCCAACCTCTTCCTTCTTTTATCATGTGCAATTAGGACTGAAAAGGTGCCATTAATGAACCAAGGAGAGACACCAACTTTGTTAGCAAATTGAGAGCTGTGAGAGATAAATCCTGTTGCTCCAAATCCATTCAGTCTTCACGCGAACATTGCATGTTGAAAAGACTGCAAGTGGCTAAATTAGCTGGCACTAATCTGCCATAGAAACAATATGCTGGCAGTCGGGAACACAAAGCCTACATCTGGATCTCGCACTTCAAAATCTCTGTTCAGTTCTTTGATATTTCCAAACAGATAAGTCAGCACGTAATCCTGTTTGTTTCTTAGCACTCTACACCTCTTATTTTAATTTATTGTTAGTATTTTTTAAAACATTAGGTTAACAAAACTAGTAATTTCAATCATTTAAATCACTCTAAAATCTTCCCCAAGTTTACTTCATTAGTAAAATAATAATTATTATTTTTTATTTTTAAAAAAAATAATTATTATTTTATGGCTATAATTTGGAACAACTTTATATAGATTTTCATATGAGTATATGTGAAATGCAATTTTTGAATAAAGAAAACAACAATTTTGCTAGATTCTTCCAGCTTTGCTTGCACCATGCACCCCAGCCAAAGTACATTCTTCCCTCATATAAAGCAAAAATGCAAAGTATGTGTACCTCATTTTACATAAATTGTGCTTCTTAAAGATCTGTACAATTCTGATCTCCAGTTACTGATATACATTCAATGAAATACTCAGATGTAGCACACTGTGGTGACACACATCTATAATCCCAGGCAAAGGCAGAATGATTTTGAGCTCAGTTTAGGCAACTTAGCTAGACTTTGTCTCAAAATATAAAAAACCTGGGGAGATATCTCAGTGCAAAGGCCCTGAATTAAATCTCCAGTACACACAAAAACGAACTCAAATGAACTTGGCTGTCTAAGGATATGTAACTGAATTTGAAATGTATTTTTATAAAGATTGGTAGGCTTTTTACTTGCTTTGCTACCTTCTGCCTGCCATGAACTGCTTCTCCTCTGCCATGCCACTCTGCCTTCTTGCCAGCCAACTATGAAATGAAAATTCCACAAACTGTGAGCTGAATAAATGTCTTCTCCTTTAAAAAATATTGGTAGTTGGATCTGATGCATGGATGCACAAGTACAGTAAAAATTTGTCAAAAATAAACAATGGGCTACATAGGTCCATTTAAAATGTCTTCCATCATTTTTTAAAAGTTTAATGATTTTATTAGAAAACATTAGAGTAGAAAGGCCCCAGAGTCCTAGAATAACAGGCATTTCTCAAGAGGAAGCATAATAATTTAAAAACGCTCTAGAGAAGAAATAATGAGCAGATGAGTGAGTAACCTAGGTAGCTTTTGTGGAGATTAGTGCTTGAAGGGGAGATAGGCAGAGAAGTAAGATGATAAAGTTGCTGTACTTGGGATTGCCTTATGCCTGGAGTGAGGCAACCTCAGAAGTTGGATAAGTTCTCAGATTCATGCAGGATGGTCACACACAATGGAATTGCAATTACCGTAGAGGAGGGACATGGCATGCAAAGCCACACTCTTTCTTTACAGCCCTACATAGGCTAAGCCTTGCTGGTCAGGAGCATGGGTATCATCAAAGGCTGAGCTGGATCATGAACGCACTGTAGCTTCAGATCTGAAGCTCACTGCTCTGATTACAGCTCTTCAGGATGCGGCGTCTTAAAGGAAAAATTAAACAGTCAACTCCAAGAATGCTAAGAGTGAACACAGATGCGATCTTCTCTACTTAAAGAATTTGACATTTGTCTGGATAGACAGTTAATAAGGGTTGACTTACCCGGATCCTGCTGAAGCTTGGTTTTAGAAATTGGAAGACCAAGTGTAAGAGAGGGTTCATCAGAAGCCAAGCTCCTCCCATGTGACTCTCCAAGATTTTAAGTGAGCACTGAAACAGTCAGTGGTGTTTCTGCCATCTGACTACTTGGGATACCAGATGAACAGCTCACAGCTCTGCACGGCCTGTAGGATTTCTAGCAAGCTCATAGCTCTCAGAAGCTCTTCTCTATGGCACCCACAGTATCTCTTCTCATGCACATGATACTGAGTCTTTAGCTGTCAATGCAAAGGTCCCTGGCTCAGAGCAGGGCCAATGACTCTAGTATCCAGCTCTTTCTATGCTGGTCCAGCTGGTGTATGGTCCTTATTTCTGAGCTTTCTTTCATCTGCTCAGCACTTCATTCTGTTTAGACTTGGTCTCTCTGTCCAGTCACTTGAAAGTTCAATAAGGTACAAAGGTCATATGAAAATAAAGATCCCTCCCATGGAATCTCTTATGAATAATATCTGTGGGATGTTGGCCCAATGCCTGAGAGAAATTTCTCAGTATATTGTATACAATATCATATTTTCCTATGGTAAGAGGTTAATTCTGATAGCATTTATTCTGTCTTCTTCAGAAACAAGTTGTATGTACATGTTTTAACAAGAACAAGTTCAGGTACCATTCAGAAGACCTATTTCAGCTCTGTTCCTTATTTTAACTAAAGCTTAATTGTCTTTTATGATCCCATGATTTTCTTCTAAGAACAAAGCAAGTTTTAACAAAAGCTGTAAGTCCTTTGACCTCACCATCTTACCTTCTTAAGAAAAGTTCTGTTCTTTCTGAACAAAGCCATGACTCAATTACTTCCTAAGTAGAGATGGTCAGTATTTTCCCTGGAAGATTTAGGTTGGGAGATCATACACATTTTGATAATAGAAAGACAGAAATAACTCTTATCTTTTTTCAGTCTTAACACATACAACAGCCATACAAAATCTATTGTAGGGGTCAGCAAGATAGCTCAGCAGACTAAGTGCCTGCTTAGGCAAGCACAGGGACCAGGATTTGATCCCCTGTCTTACATGTAGCCCAAGTCCCACCCCCAGGACACAGTGGGCATGGTGACATATGCTTGTAATCCCAGACCTGGGGCGACTGAAATTAGAAGGATCATGAGTCTGATCTGCGTAGTGAGGCCCTGTACCAAATACATAGATTAATGAATAAATAAATAAATAAACCTATTATATTAATTTCCTATATCTGTCTAAAAAATAACTCAAAGGTAGTGACTGAAAGGTAATGGGTGAAAACAACACATCGTCTTACAGTTCTGAAAGCTAGAAGCCTGCACTGAGTTTTACAGGAATGAAATCAAGGTACTAGGAGAATTATTCCTTCTCGAGGCTTTCCAAAAAGGCTTTCTTACTCTTTCAGCTTCCCTAGGCTCTCAGTACCTGTTAGCTTGTAGATTCATCACCTTCATCTTTTGTGGTGTCTCACAGTGTTACCCAGGTGTAGATACTTTCTATTTTATTCTGAACCATTAAAGAATGACACATTGCTCTTTCACCTTACCAGGGCTCTTTTTGTTTATATCTGTGCTGCTATTGTGTCTTTATTTGCTTTAAAATGGAAAGCTTCCCTCCACCTTCCTCTCAGGCCTATTCAGTCCTCTCCCATCTCTCTCAACACAGGTGTGTGGATATTACGAGCCGACACCTAACACACCAAGGAATGGCTTTGCTCACTGATTCTGTCGTCAGAGATGCTGTTGAAAGGATAAAAAAAAAATCAGTGGGAGTTAAAGGAGGAGAAAATATATACATGAACTTTAATTAGTCCTACAAATATATAAATAGGACACATAACCCAAGGAAAACTTGGTTGAAGTCTTCAACTAAACAGCAAACATATAAAGAAATCCCTTCAACCGGAGTTTCAAAAAACAACATATGTAAACTTCAAGCAAACCTATAAAATTTCCTGAGACTAATAATCATGTAAATGGAAACAAAATCAGAGCACAAAATATTTACCTATCTGTAACCTGAGGAGCAGGAAGTAGAGGAGAAATCTTTTTATTTTTTTGCAGTGGAATACAGCCTTGGCCCTGAGATAGAGTGCCAGACAAAAGGATGAAAGAAAGGAGAGAAGACATTTGGTAACAGTTTAGAGTGACTGTAACGCTCACTTCCATATGCAGGGTAAATTGATACACGTACCTTGGAAAACCACAGTAGACTGGGGTCATTGCCAGCCTCTTTTATTCACTTCTGCTAAAACCTGCTGAGCAGCAAAGTACAATCTGCCTTCCACCACTTTGGTCCAACTACTTTGAGCAGTGTTTGCTTGTGTTACGTAAGCAGAGTGTTACAAGAAGTGTTTGTGCATTTTCCCTTGCACCCTCCTGCCTGTGCAAGCACAAGGAGACCTGCCTGAGTAGGTTAGTAGAGAGTGAAGGAGCCATGTGGGCTTCTCTTGCTCTAGCCATGCCCAGCTTAGGTCAGCCAAAGGTAAATCCATCCCCATGCATGCAGGCCGTCCGCGTGCAGAAACAGTGGAAGCAGTAAGTTGAGATTCAGCTGATCACCAATATTTAAGTAATAAATCCTTCTCTTGGCACCCCACTAAAATTTTATAGATATTTGTTACAAGAAAATATTGTGGCAGGGGACGTAGCTCAGCAGCACAGCACCTGCCTGGCTAACGCAAGGGCTTGCATTCAGTTCCAAGTACCAGAAATAAAATTAAGTAAAATACAATAAAATAGAAGTTAAATTAAATAATATTGTGACTCAAGGCAAAAACTATTGTATAATTGCCATGGTTTGGATTATATTTTTCAGGGCTGGAGTTGAACCAAGTCCCTCTTGCTATATCCCTGGATATTTTAACTTTTGTTGTTATTTTATAACAGAATCCCACAAAGTCACTACATTTCCCACTCCAACATGTGATCCAGTTGAGATCTCCCAAAACAATATGATTACAGTCATGAGCCACCATAGGTGACTTTGAGCTTTGGTTTTTGAATGTCTCTGAAGGGCCGAAGTATAAAAGGCTGGATTTATAGGATGGCAGTAGGGACTTAATGGAACTTTTGAGAGGTGTAGCCTAGAAGCAGTGAGATCCTGCAGTCATTTTCCGACAAACCAGCCTTGTGCTTCTTTCTGAATAACATAAATTGATAAAAGACCTATAGGTTCTTCAGATACCATATGTACACCACAGGATCCAGAAATTTACTCCTGAGTACACATTTAAAAGGAATCTGTAGATATTTTTATTGAAGAACATGAAGCAGAATGTGTATAACATCTCTATTGACCACAACAAAGAAAACAAGCACTGAAACTACTCAAATGCTTGTCAATAGCTGAACACAGGCACAATGTGTGGTGCGTGTTACCACCAAGGACACTGGACAACACTGAAAATGGCAAATTTTCAACTACAAATTATTCAGCAATTGAAGCCGAACTCCAAAAAGAAATAATTTGTGCCACTAGACCAAGGGTAGCAGATATCCTTGCAGAGGAGTGGGGTTTGGTGATGGCAGGAAAAGAGAAAGGCTTCTCCCATGGAGCCTTCTTTTTAAGTGAGTCTTGATGCATGAGTATTTTCAACTTCTGTAAAATCATTGTTGGATCAGTTCTGTGTTTCTCAAAATATATTTTTCAGTTTTCAGGATGGCAAACACAAAATGTGTGCCTTAAAAAGTGCAGTGTTTGAAGAAGGGTGCATACTCTATTCCCTCTGCAAGATCTATGTTTGTTTTAATCTCTAAGCTCTGAGAAGTCTGATAAAATGGCCATCTGTTTCTTTCTGAGTACCATGAATTGACAAAGGGCCCATAGGAGTAATGTTCTTTGGGTTCATTGCAGAAAATCTCCGATGAATAATCCCAAAGCTCCTTTTTGTCTTTAATGGTTCATAAAGTCAAAGAGCAATTGCTTTCTGTGGGCTGAGTTTATGGAGAAGTCTCTGGATCATACCTTCCTGCTCTGAATTTTTTGGAACAAGTAGAATCCCGCAGAGCAAGCAGAAAGCAAGGAGCCCGCTCTTGTCTATCCTGAGCCTGCAACTGGCTATTAAGATATTGGCCTGGGAAAACAATTTCTCTTCCTTAATTTTCTCATCTTAAAAACTCATTCTAGAGCCGAGCATGGTGGTGCATGCCTGTAATCCCAGGAGGATTGTTGTGAGTTCGAGACTAGCCTGAGCTACAAAGTGAGCTTAAGGCCAGTCTGAACTCCATAGTGAGACCCTGTCTCAAAAAGACAAAAAATAAAATAAAATAAAAAACAAAAAACTCATTCTATAATGTCATTCTAATCCGCATTATAAATATGTAAATAAAGTTGCATATATATATATATATATATATATATATATATATATATATATATATATATATGCTGTGGCTAAACATTTGTTTCACATCTTTTTTTTGCTCAGTACTGGGGATTGAACTCAAGACCTTGCACTTGCCAGGCAAGTGCTTATTCTACTGAGCTATATCTCCCGCCATCATAGGTTATTTTTGTTTTTGTTTTTCTGTATTTTAGGGAAGGGTCTACAGGGTGTTCAGGATTTTGTTAGTAGATCAGACTCGTAGTGATTCTCCTGTTTACAGCCTTCCAAGTTCAGGCACTCACCTCCACGCCCAGTTTCAATCACTGCCTCAGCATGCCCCAGGGGTGGGGCTGGCATGGTAGGCCCAGGTTTCGATCTCCCAGCCACTGAACCTGCTTGCAGGCATTTTAATCTCCTGAGCTATTTGGTCAGCCCAAAACTGATCCAAAGGAAATTCAGATGGTGAAGAACTTTCAGGAGATCCAACTGTTTTGTTTCTGAGCACTTCCTATCATGTCCTACAAGAGAGTTGTCAAAAGAGATTACCTACTTCTCTAATCATATTTCCTCTGGTCCTCTTGCTAGATGTCGATTCTACTCTGTATGGGTGTTGATGTTATTCAATAAAGTCTGAAAAAATAATTGTATCAAAGTATTCCCCCAGTAGAAAACAGGTGATTGGTTTATCCAAAGTCTATGGCTTTCACAACGCTAGAGGAACACTTTGAGTGATGCAGTAAACAACACTTCAGAATAAAATTCACACTATATGAAATATAGGTTATTGAAAAGAAAGGGCACAAAATAACCAGTCTCAAGGAAAACCCCCAGCAGAACAGTGGATATCACTGATTCAGGGGATAAAAGGAAACAGTAAGGAACTTGGTAGGGTGATTATTGTATATTGCTCCTAGAAAATCTCTTCAGTTTGCTTTGCTTCAGATAAAGCTTTTGTGTGCTTTAAAGTTTTGGCCCATTGTTTTTAGATACAAATTTTCATTTTGTAAGTGCTCACACTACTTATAATATGCCTGTGTATGTTTTCTAGACTAGAATGTAAAATCTTTGAATATAAGGGTGGTGTCTCAATTTTCTTCCTTTCTCATGATTTCTAGAAGGGAACTTGAGAAAATCCAGAAGCTTAGTGCAATTTATTCAATAAATAAATACAGAGGTAATAGGATGTGCAGATAGATACATGGATATTATTTTATATCCAAAATTAAGTTTTAAAATTATAATATGAAAAATTTCTCATTAACCTAATAAATTAATGAGAATATAAAGGTACCATTAAAATGTCAGATAAAAATAACTATGTGGCCATGAATCCTTCTGCAGTTTTTTCCCCTAGTCTTCTTCTTTTGGGAAACACTGTTCTGAATCTGGTTTGGACCTGTTACTGTAACTTTCTATGTGAGGAATGCAATCCTGAGCATCGTAAGTCAGTGCTTATTCAACAAGCAGATTTGAAGCAAGATGTACAAATACAAAAGGACTGACAAGATGGGATGACAAGGGCCACCACTCAGTCAGAAGTGGGAGAGTGCCAAGGATTCTCTTCAAGCTGGAGATCTGCAGGACCCAGGCAAAGCTCTGGGGCTCACTGGACTGTCTCATGGGATCGCCTTTCAGAAATCTCAAGTGCCTCACCTGAAGAGATGGAGGGAGGGAACATCAAGCTGAAAGTGAAGAGGAGCTCCTCTAAACAGCAGAGTGACCCTACCTTCCTCGTTTTCCTTGTATTGCCTCTCACTCCCAGTGTGGGTCGTCTCAGTAAAACCCTTCAGCCACATTCAGAACTTTGCTGACCCAATTTACTTGGGCATTTCTTACTGAAGTTGACATAGTTAATTAACACACCCTAGTTGTGACTCTTACACAGGCACATCACATTATTGTAACTTGTCCTTTACATTTTTAAATACATGAAACATATTTTAATGTGAACCTGTATCATTTTAGTTCATTTTTTCTGCTTCAGAACATTATTCTATTATTTGAAATTATAATGTATTTGCTAATCTTTGCAGTGATGTGAATGCAAGGTTTGACTATAGGTCACTGCTGCACACAAGGCTGCCATGAGCTTTCTGCCACAACTCTCAGTGCAAAAGGCACAGAATCCAGCAGAGATCTTCCTAATCAATTCTGAGCCATATTATAAGGAATCTTTAACTTGAGGGGGGCCACTCAGTATCAGAGGGCAGGTGTAAAGCTGTGAGCAATTCCAATGTCTGAAAAGCCAGCCTTGCAAGGCAAAGTGATGCAAATCATTTGTCCTGCTGACCTGAAGCCAGCACTTGGCTTCCACAAAACCCAGGGATATGGCTGTAGCAGTGCCTTTCAGAAGTTCTTATCAAATAAACCACCTGATCATTGTAAATATGGCTCCATGAAAGTGAATTCTGCTCAAAACTAAGAAATGCTTTCATTTCTGTAAGTGCGATTGATGCTTACTTGATTGGGACCCAGTCTTCTGGCTGTTTTCCTGTGTCCTAACAGTTTCAATTCCTATTACAGTATATAGCAGAGTTAATGGCACCAAGATTAGTTCCATGCCTGCTGAAGTACTGAGGTTTTGGAAACTGTAGTTTTCAAATAAAAACCTTTCTGAAATTAATGAAATCTCATAATTCTTCAGACCAGTTGAGTTAAACCTTGCAGTTGTAAGCCTATAATTTTCAAAATGTGGTCATAACTGGTGTTCTGTTCTTATTTCATTATCACGTTTCAGTATGGAACAGCTCAGAAATTGGTAGCATCTTAAAATGAGATAGAGATTTATAGTGGGATTAAATCATGTTGTTCATCTGTGTGTGTGTGTGTGTGTGTCCAAAAGGAATAGAAATACTGAAATGCTTTTGTGTTCATGTCCTCACTGTAAAGTACATGTTTTTAAAGGCATAGCATAGAAGTGTGCACACAGGTATTAGTGCACAATTTGATTTTTTACAAATATCAAAATCCTTTGCATCAATAGAGAAATGAGAAAATGAACCTATTGAGAAAATGAGGGATTGCATTTTTTAAATTCATTAATCTTCACCAAGTTTAAGAACTTTTTCTCATTTTATCCTTTAAGTAGCTAAACTGAGTTACCTAAGTAAAACTGTCTTATTGATGATTTCAGAAAAAACAAATTTTTGTCTGAGGTCACAGGCTAAGTTCAAGAACTAAGAATGGATTCAGGGCTCCTCTGTCCAATACAGTACCCATTGTCATACTTTTAATTTTAATCAAAATTTGGCAAGACAAACACAGACATATTGAATAATGCCTTATTTTCCAGTGCAGACATTAAGAGTTTAAAGTCTTCAGCCTTTTGATCTGTATTGAATCAATCCTTTCTTCCATGGCATTTTTCTCCTCAAACATTTTCCATCCTACACACTGGTCAAAGACACCTAGACATAGAGACAGTTTTTAAGGTCATGCGACTAAAGATAAACAATAAAATGAAAAAAATAATCTCCATAAACAGAGCTTTCTTATTGCAAAAGATTCAATGATGCACCATTGTGCATTATGTGAACTGCATGTGGAAAAAAAAAAAGATGACAATATGTTGGTTCGTGTCATTGAGATAAGCCAGTGCTGAGAAATTTTAGATAAGATTATAAAATGTGGGTACTTTCACTACTTCCAAATCTGCTCCCTACAAGTTCTCCAAATACAATATTTAGATCTATCCATCTCTATCACTTGGCATAGAGACTTCCACAAATAGAAGTCAATAAATATTTGTGGCATGAGTGAAACTACATTCATGATTGAAGAATTCTTGCTTAGTCTCCTGGAGCCCAATAAACTGTCTCCTAAACTAAATTTTAGCTTATTCTGTCTCCCATGAGAGATAAAAATCTACTTAAAAGCTTTTAAGTTTTACTAGCACTTTCCTAGAACTATAGTGAAGTACATAATGCCTGCAATTTAAAGGAGGAAAACTGTATTTTATCTCAGGTTTCCAGCAGATGCGGGGCTTAGCGGAGGAAAGCTGCTCCTGATGGCATCCAGGAAGCAGAGCAAGCTAGGGAGCCTGGCCGGGCAGGCCAGACCTTTGGTGCCCATCCTCTTCCACTCGTCCCCACGTCCGAAGAGCACAGGCAGCTAGGATCTCATCCACACATGAACTAGCTCTGAGTAAAGCACTCTCCCTGGGGTGCTGTATTGGCCCACCCCAATCGCAGCAGGGTGTGCTGCGATGGCCTGGGTGTCACGGCGTATGCCTGTTACCCCAGCACTTGGGAGGCTGAAAACAGGAGGATCACTATGAGTCCAATCTGTGTAGTGAGACCCTATAGACCCTTGTACTAAATACACTTTTAAAAAGCACTCTCACCGTCCACAATCCCATCACTTTCCAAACAATGTAGATCTGCCCTCATTGCCCTCCCTCCCTTAGATGACAACATTTCAGTGTAGGACAGATCGCTGCAAGCTTTCCACTTCCTGCTGCTTCTCATCACTTCTGGCTTTGTGCTGAGATGCCCTTCAGACTCTTGTATCCTGGGGGAAGTATGAGCTCTTACATGTGCATGTGACTGTGCACTGTTGCTTGCTCACCTTCCAGGTGAGATTATACTCTACAGAGCACTTTGGAAATCACTCCAAGTCTAATCTGTAGTGAGACCCTGTACACCTTGTATGAAATACATTACAAAAATAAAAATACAAAATGAGGAAAGACAGTCACAATTAGCTCAAGGTATAACAAGTTAGAAAATTGTTTGTGTATAAAAAATTAAATAAATAATGTTTGGATAGTAGTAATTTCTGTTAGTAGTTCTTGAAATTTTTTCACAACTGGCCAAACCCAAATGGGTTGCAGGTGCAACTGTACTACTATTTGTCAATCATACACAATTAAAGACTTAATTGACAAAATCCAGTGTTCTCCAGATTCTTCTCAAAATAATGATTTTGGTGGAATTTGTAACATAGAACTTTTCTTGGATTGGAACTAGAAATTCTAGTATGCAAATGTGACTTTCTGCTGATAAAATTTATTCAATTATATTTTGTTGTTTTCCAAGTAAAATTATGCTCTGTAGCATAGCTGAGAAATTTCCTGATTGATTTAGCCCCTTCCTACCTGCTATAAATTGAATATTGAATGTCACCCAAAAACTCATTTGTGAAATCTTGGTGCCAGGAGTGGGGCTATTGGGAAGTAGTAGAATCTTTAACAGAAAAGACATATCCAGAGTCCTCTGGTCTTTGGTGAACTCTAGTTGCTGAAGGTGATTGTGCAACCCCAGCCTATGCCTCTCCTTGCTTCCTGGCTTATGATGCTAGATGCTTTTGCTCTTCCATGCATTCCCACCATGATGTCTGCCTCACCACCAGCCCAGAGAAATAAGAAACAAGACAATGCACAAGAATGTCTAAAACTATGAAAACAAACATTTGCTAAGTTAATTATCTCACACATTTTGTAATACAAAGCTGAATGTCATAGAACATTTTGATTATAGTTACTATGGTCATTTTCTTTTTTTTTTCCATTTATTTTTATTTTATTGAAATACAAATGTCAATCAGACAGTTTCAAAACACCATAACCATACAGAGTCGATGAAATAATACATTGCAAACTGTTTTCGTAACGTTTTGGTATTGTACAAGGTGCATACATATTATATTTACAGATTTTTATATAGCTGAATTATATCAAAGATTCAATAATTATTTACCTAGTGGATGACCATAGCACTAAAAGCCGACATAATATCCTGTCCAACCACCATTAGTGCAGATCTTGCCTCTCATAGAATTATGTAGAAGCACAGCGTTATCTATCCCAACTGTACTGTCTATACACACACAGGATGATTTTTTCTTTCTACAA
>PVKA01009588.1:29542-39639 GCA_004027165.1 Ctenomys sociabilis | reverse complement strand
TGTTATTCAAAGATATTGTCGACCATAGCCATTTACAGCTCAGCTTAATATTATGGGCTCACGATGTACACTTCATTTTTATACTTTTATACTTTTCCGCTGGATGGTTAAGACCTAGGTAGATCAAAACTTATATACCAACACATGAACTTTATATTTCCTAGTATAACAAGCGAAAAGCAGAAATACAAAAGGAAATGTACAACAAGTAAAATCAATTGAGTCAGATAAGGCAAAGTGAATGGCATATGCTGCAGGATACTAATCAGCTTTTCTTCTGGATGGTTAACAACCTACGATCACAAGTCAGAGCTGGAGAAATAGAAGAGCCACAAGGCCCGCCAACATTTTGGCCCTAGCCTTTCAAGGTCAGCGAAGACTCAGGATATAGGAGAACCTGTACTGTAATATCATGAGACTCAGGTGAGCTCCAATTTTTCTGGGCAAGGAGATTGTGGAGCCACAGAGGAAAGAGATTGAAGTTCTATCGTGTGCCTGGGGAGAGTCACATGAAGACAAAACTTTTTCTCAGGCTCTCACAGAGAGCATTCTGGTCAAGCATTGGCCGTGACTCATTTTCTTTATATTACCTCATATCCATATAAATATGAAAAAAACAAACCTCACTGACCACCTTTACCTCAGTTCCTCCTTCTAGCCCTATAATGAGACTTCATAAAAAAACTGATAATTTTGAAACAGGACAGGTGTGGGCACTGGATCAGTCCCCATCCTCCCAAAGTTTTTATGTATAAAATGAGCACAGTGATGCTAGTTAATATATAAGGTGATGGCAAGTAGGCGGCACATGAGTGCAAGCCTAACCAGTATGATCATTACTTGTAATTAATATTCTTACTTGCTTTGTTCATTTCATAAATCCTTCTTAATTTGTCATGAGCAGATGACACATTATTAAAGATCATTTGCAGCCTGTCCCTGCCTCTATCAGGTTGAGCAGGAGGAATCCCTCAACATTGTTCCCCTAGAGCAGCCTATTCTGTCCTGCCCATGCACCTAGTCAGAGACTGGCCTGAGACAGCGGCTGACTCCAGCGGCCTCCTGGATCCTGCCCCAAACTGTCCCAGTGAGTGGGAATTTGCACAACTCACGAGGCTCCCCAGATCAGTGAGTGTGTGAAGACCCACCAAAGCCCAGGCTCGCCCACATAGAGAGCGACCTGCCTGGCACAGGAGGACTGACCCCGGCAATTTTCTGGATCCTCTCCCCAAAGCCAGCTAAGAAGGGGAATTTTCATTACTTTCTCTGCATCCCAGTTCAGTTCGTGCTCACCTAACAGGGAACCAACACAGGGGAACCAAAGGAGCTGCATCAAAAAGGGAACTGAACACAACAGCTAGATCCAGGATAGGCATACCGGAAACTCTCAAACTTAATAGACTGGGACCCGAATCTCATAACAAGCTAAGGTGGTAGCTGCACCAAAGCTCTACAACAAAGGTCAAAGGCAGTGCTATACAAAATTACAAAGAGAAGGGGAAAAATGCAATCCCAGACCTTGAGTCCACCAGTAAGGGCAGAGGACACTAGCTCAGCTGCAAAGAATGAATTAACATATACAGCTGCAAAGGAACAACAGCAGAAAGCTATAAAGGAAATAAAACAAGAAGTAATTCCCCAAATTAAAAAAGAAATATCTGAATACATAGTATCTGAAATAAAGAATGAATTCCAGAAACATTGGGTGGAAAAACTATGCTCAACCACAACAAGTGCAGAGAGCACTATTCCAACTGAAATATATAAATTACCAGCATCTGAAGCAAAGAAACAACAGCAGAAAGATCATGAGGAACTCAAAGCAGAAATAAGTTCTGAAATCAAAAAAGAATTCTTTGAAAAGAAAGAATTCTTTGAAATCATAGCATCTGAAATACAGAAACAGGTCCAGAAATATACAGAGGAAACGCAACTTAGGAGAAACACTGCTGAAAAAGAATTAATAACTGCCTCTAAAGAAGAAATGGATGAAAAAATTGATGAGATCAGAAATATGATGGATTCCTTGAATGAGCAATGCAGAAAATAAATAGAACACATGAAGCACAGTCAAAGAGATATAGAAGAAGAAAAATATCAATCACTAGTCTACAAAACCATTTGAGTGAAAGGGGAGATAGAGTTTCAGATCGTGAAAATGTTGGTGCACCTAGTGAAAAGGTGAGAAAGGATCTCTTAAAAATAACAAGAATGCAGGAAAAAATAATTCATCACCTGCAAGATGCAGCCAGGATGAACAATGTGAGAATAGTTGGTATCAACGAGAAAGAAGGAGTCAATACAAGTAACATGAAAAGAATTTGAGGAGAGAAAATCTCAGAAAACCTCCCAAATATGAGGAAACAATCCAACATTCAGGTCACCGAAGTATACAGAACACCAAATAACTTCAACTCAAGTAGAAACACACCGAGACATATAATAGGTAAGATCCCAGAAATCCAACACAAAAATAATATACTGAAAGCTGCTAGAAAGAAGAAGGAGCTCACATTCAAAAGAAAACCCATCAGAATTACAGACAACTTCTCCACACAAACAATGAAGGCAAGGAGAGCATGGAGCAGAGTTCTTCAAGTCCTACATGAAAACAAATTGCAGCGCAGGCAATTTTACCCTGAAAAACTCTCTTTCAAGTTTGATGAAGAAGTGAAATATGTCCACGACAAAGAACAACTAAAGAATTTCACGATGACAAAGCCATCCCTTCACAGACTGCTGAAAGGTGTTCTAGAGAGAGACAACAATGACCAGAATTCCATGAATGAGAATGGAAGGAACCCACTAAACAAGACAGACAATTAAACACAAGTTACAAAGTAGTAAACAACACCAGGTAAATATCATGATAAACATAAGTAAGCACATTTCAATTATAACTATCAATGTAAATGGAATCAATTCTCCAACTAAAAGAAATAAAATCCAACAATATGCTGCACACAAGAAATACGTTTAATTCAAAAGGACATTCATAGCCTCAAAGTCAAAGGATGGAAAACAATACTACATGCCCCAGCAACTCAGAAAAAAGTAGGAGTAGCAATTCTGTTCTCAGACAGTCTCAACTTCAAATCAAGAATGATCAAACGGCACAAAGAAGGCCACTATATATTGGGCAGGGAAAAAATTCAAGAGCAAGAAGTAACACTCATAAATATTTGTGCACCAAACACAGGAGCACCCAACTATGTAAGACAAATCTTAATGGATATGAAAAACTTAATGTCTAAGAACACAATCTTAATAGGAGACCTTAACACACCCTTAGCTCAAAAAGATAGGTCAAAAAGACAAAAAAAAATAGCAAGGAAGTAGCAGAACTGAACCAGAGCTTGGAACAAATAGACCTGGTGGACATATACAGAGTGTTTACCCAACCACAGCTGAATACATATTTTCTTTCAGCTGCACACAGGTCATTTTCCAAAATAGACCACATACTAGTCCAGAGGTCATGCCTAACTATATGCAAGAAAATAGAAATTATCCCATGTATACTATCTGACCACAGTGCAATGAAACTGGAAATAAATGACAAAAGAAACCAGAAAATCCCACTAAATTCATGAAAACTAAACCACGCCCTACTCAGCAATCAATGGGTTGCAGAAGAAATTCAACAAGAAATTCAACAATATCTACAATTCAATGAAAATTCAAGTACAAGTTACTGGAATTTATAGGATGTGATGAAAGCAGTTCTAAGAGGGAAAATCATAGCTATGAACTCACACATTAGGAAAACAGAAAGGGAAAAAATTAGTACCCTAATGTTGCACCTCCCACAACTAAACAAAGAAGAGCAAATGAAACCCAGAGCGCAAAGACAGGAAGAAATCATAAAGACTAGAGCAGAAATTAATTCAATTGAGATGAAGAAAACAGTTCAAAAAATCCACAAATCAAAAAGCTGGTTGTTTGAAAAACTAAATAAAGTTGATAAGCCTCTTGCCAACCTCATCAAAAAGAGGCAAAACAAAATTTAAGTATAAGTGATAAGGAATGAAAAGGGTGAAATCACGACAGACCCAGCAGAAATTCAGAAGGTTATCAGCAGTTACTTCGAGAATCCTTATGCTCACAGAATAGAAGACACAGAAGAGATGGACAGATTCCTTGAAAGGTACAAATTACCAAAACTGAATCAAGAAGATATAACAACTCACAATAAGCCAATAACAGCCAATGCACTACGAAACATAATAAAAAGCCTACCGATAAACAAAAGTTCAGGTCCTGATGGATTCGCAGCTGAATTCTACAAGAAATTTATAGAAGATATAATCCCCACACTCCACAAGTTCTTCCATGAAGTTGAAATGGAAACAGTCCTCCCAAAATCATTGCTGGAAGGAAGTATAATACTGATTCCAAAACCAGGGAAAAGACACAATGAAAAAGGAGGACTATAGGCCAATCACCCCCATGAACATAGATGCAAAAATAATCAACAAAATCGTGGCACATAGAATATATCAAATCATCAAGAAGATCATACACCATGACCAAGTAGGATTCATCCCAGGGATTCAAGGATGGTTCAATATTCGAAAATCTATAAATGTAATGCACTATATTAATAGACTAAAATATGAAAACCACATGATCATCACAATTGATGCAGAGAAAGCCTTTCACAAAGTCCAACACTCATTCATGTTCACGGACCTAAAGAAAATTGGAATAGATGGGCTCTATCTTAACTCGATAAAAGCCATCTATGACAACCCAAAAGCCATATAATCCTAAATGGGGAAAAACTGAAATCTTTTACTCTTAAATCAGGTACAAGACAAGGATGTCCTCTATCACCCCTCCTATTCAATATAGTCTTGGAATCCTTAGCAACAGCCATTAGAAAAGAGGGAGAAATAAAGGGAATAAGAATAGGTAAAGAAGAAGTTAAATTAACACTATTTGCAGATGACATGATACTTTACTTGGAAGACCCCAAAAATTCCACCAAAACACTACTAGAACTGATAGGGAAATTCAGTAGCCTAGCAGGATACAAAATCAATACTCAAAAGTCAATAGCATTTCTCTACACAGATAACAAGCACACTGAAAGGGAAACAATAGAAACAATAACTTTTACAATAGCACTGAGGAAAATAAAATACCTTGGGATTCATTTAACCAAGGAAGTCAAAGATCTTTTCACGGAAAATTACAACACCCTAAGAAAAGAGATTATAGAGGATTTCAGAAAATGGAAAGATATTCCATGCTCCTGGATAGGAAGAAACAACATCGTGAAGATGGCCATACTCCCAAAATTGCTGTACAGATTTAATGCAATCCCTATCAAACTTCCACCAACATACCTCCCAGACATAGAGAAATCATTCCTAAAATTTATTTGGAACCACTAATGACCTAGAATAGCAAAGGCAACTTTGACCAATAAAGACAAGGCAAGAGGCATCACAATTCCTGACTTGAAATTATACTACAAAGCCACTGTGATAAAATCAACATGGTATTGGAAATTAAATAAACCTGAGGATCAGTTGAATAGATTAGAAGATGCAGAGGCATCTACAATCACACTCAGCCATCTGATCTTCGACAAAGGGGGTAAACAAGCTGACTGGAAGAAAGATAGCCTCTTTAACAAACGGTGCTGGAAAACATGAGTTTCTACATGCAGAAAACTAAAATTTGACCCAGCTCTATCACCATGCACTAAGTTAAAGTCAAAATGGATTAAAGATCTAAACATTAAAACAGAAACACTCAATCTCCTGGAAGAGAAAGTAGGAGGAACTCTTGAAGACATAGGGGTAGGTAAAGAGTTCATGAACAAACATGTATTCGCATGGGAAGCAGTTGAAAGAATCAACAACTGGGATCAACTCTTCTTAAGAAGCTTCTGTACATCAAAAGAAATTGTCAACAAAGTGAAAAGACAACCCACAAATTTTGAAAAAAATCCTAACTAGTAAGCACTCAAACAGAGTTTTACTGTCCAGAATATATAAAGAACTAAGATATAACCGGGTCCTCAAATTTAAAGACCCAATTCAGAAATGGGCATCTGAGATGAATACACACTTCTCAGAGGATGAAATTAAAGAAGCGAATAAATATATGAAAAAATGCTCCACATTGCTAGTCATCCATGAAATGCAAATAAAAAGAACACTGAGGTACCATCTCACTCCAGAAAGAATGGCTATCATAAGGAAATCAACCAACAACAAATGTTGGAGAGGTTGTGTGGAAAAGGGAACACTTTTCCATTGCTGGTGGGAATGTATAATGGTACAACCATTGTGGAGGTCAGTGAGGAGACTCCTCAAAAGAGTAGGACTAGAAATCCCATTCAAGCCAGCTATCCCCCTACTGGGAATTTTCCCAGAGGAATTGAAAACATTGTATTATAGTGATATATGTGTACCTATGTTTATAACAGCACAATGTGTGATAGCAAATTCTTGGAAACAACCAAGATGTCCATCACATGAGGAATGGTTGAAAAAGATGTGGTATTTCTATATAATGGTGTATTACTCAGGTGTTAAGAATGATAAGTTTGAAGCATTTATACTGAAGTCGATGCCACTTGAACATATACTCATAAGTGAAATAAACCAGACACACATGTATAAATATCGTATAGTCTCCCTAGTATAAGAAATGAAAAGCAAAAATACAAATGGAAACGTACAACAACAACTAAAATCGATTGATTCCGATAAGCCAAAGTGAATGGCATATGCTGCAGGATACTAATCAGCTTTTCTTCTGGATGGTTAACAACCTACGTTCACAAGTCAAAGTTGGAGAAATAGAAGAGCGAGAAGGTCATCCAACATTTTGGCCCTAGCCTTTCAAGGTCAGCGAAGACTCAGGACATAGGAGAACCTGTACTGCAACATCATGAAACTCAGTTGAGCTCCAAATTTTCTGAACAAGAAGATTATGGAGCTACAGCGAAAAGAGACTGATGATCTATAGTGTGCCTGGGAAGAGTCACATGGAGAGAAAACTTTCTCTCAGGCTCTCACAGAGAGCAAACTGGTCATGCATTGGCCGTGACTCATCCACATGGATGACACACACAAAGGATCTACAGAATAAGGTACAGGACTACAAGATAAACCCTGAGGGGACTTCACTGACCTCATAAGAAACATAAAGTACATGTGTTGGCATATAAGTATTGCTCTATCTAGGTCTTACCCATCCAGCAGAAAAGTATAAAAATGTTGTATGCATCGCGGGGCCATAATATTAAGTTGAGCTGTAAATGGCTATGGTCGACAACTTCTTCGTATAACTCACTATTGTTGTGGAATGCTGGACTGTGTTGGATTGTGTTGTCGAGTTCAAGCACCTAAGTTAGTTGAATGACAATGGAGTACCCATCTCTGAGAGGTGTAGACAAAGGTAGGGGTATAGAAGAATCATGATGTGTGTGTATGGACAGTACAGTTGGGATAGATAACGCTGTGCTTCTACATAATTCTATGGGAGGCAAGATTTGCACTAATGGTAGTTGAATAGGATAGAATGTCAGCTTCTATTACTATGGACAACCAGTAGGAAAATAACAAGGAAGAAAGTATTAATTATTGAATCTTTCATGTAATTCAGGTATAAAAAATAAGATTCGCAAAGAGCTACACTCTTTATTTATTGACAAACATATGCTATAATAATGTCTGTAAGTATAATATCATGTATGTACCTTTTGTGATACCAAAACATTATGAAAACAGTTTGCAATATATTAATTTATGAAATCCTTCTTGTCAAGTTATCTTAAAACTGTCTCATTGATATTTGTACTTCAATAAAACAAAAATAAAAAATAAAAATAAAAATAAAAAAAATTAAAAGCAACATTGTTCCCCTCATGCCAGGATATACATTGCACCACAGTTCTTCTTTGTATGAAACTGGTGTGTGTCTCTGTCTCCCCTCTGAAAGCTGTAAGCATTCTGCATGCATGGCCTGGGTGTTAGTCACTTTTGAAGCTCTAATTCCAGCATCTAGGCTACTTTCGCTGTTCAGTAAATACAAATTTCCCTTTATAAATTTTGGACATACCATTGTCCAGCTTTAGCAAACAAGAATATACAGCCATAGGAAAGGAAAGGGGGCACCAGTGATGCTATTTCTTGGCTCAGTTTAGATTATTTTCTCAGTGGCTAGAAGGAAAATGTTGCCAGGCATCTGAGCTCACACTGAAATGAAA
Organism: Ctenomys sociabilis; assembly: GCA_004027165.1. Taxonomy (NCBI): domain Eukaryota; kingdom Metazoa; phylum Chordata; class Mammalia; order Rodentia; family Ctenomyidae; genus Ctenomys; species Ctenomys sociabilis. The sequence continues at coordinate 31,409 of PVKA01009588.1, read as the reverse complement.
AGCTGTTAATCCAGGCATCCAACCAGTTTTCTGGACCTAAGCAACTGTGATCCAGCCAAGCCTTGGCTCATATCTGGCATAGCTAATTTTGATTCCAGTTTCTTCGTACATTTATAAACTCAGTCTCACTCAAAGAATTATGCATAGAACTTTTCTTTGAACATGCCAGGAGGAGATAAAAGGAATGGAGATATGTTATGTACATGTACCAAATCTCCAAAAGGATAATCATTGTATAATGAAACATTGACTAATGAAAATTAAAAAGTTTAAAATTAAGGAAGCAAAGAAAGTTCTAAGTGAACATTTATTATGAAAAAATGAAACAACTTCCACTGAGAACCCAACACTCACAGTGAATATCACAGCTAACTCTAGTCAAATCCATCATGGAAGGTGAAGGCCTTCTCAGGTGAGTCTCCATCCTTCCCTTTTTCCAAGATCCACAAATGTGAACATGTGACATTTCAGTTTTTACATTTGATATATCAAAATAGTGCCTTATTATGTTAGCACATTTTCTTATCAAGAAAGATCCTTAAAACCTCAGTTTAAAATACACTTTTAAGTTTAGTATTGTAGTGTTTGCTACCTTAATTTTTTAATTTTTCCCATAATACATTGAAATTATTCATGAGACATAAAATGCACAACAGATTCGGATCACATCCATTCATACAAGCATAAATACAAAAAAACTGTATTGATAGACATACATGATTTCACCAGATTCCAGTCAAAGTTGTTTATTGTAATGAGTCATTGCCATAAATCTCCCTTTCATGTAGACAGCTGGATTCATCATTATGCTCCGCAGGACTACATGACAATCACTACTACAATTTTGGGGGGCATGTACATTTGTGAACCTCAGATTTTGATTGGCAATTGCAGTTTGACTCTCACATTTTAGGTCTTCCTCACTCTTATCTTCATTTATTGCCTGATTAAAACACTTCTGATGCAAATCATTTGTCCTGCTGACCTGAAGCCACCACTTGGCTTCCACAAAACCCAGGGATGTGCGTGTAGCAGTGCCTTTCAGAAGTTCTTATCAAATAAATCACCTGATCATTGTAAATATAGCTCCAAGAAAGTAAATTCTGCTCAAAACTAAGAAATGCTTTCATTTCTGTAAGTGCAATTGATGCTTACTTGATTGGGACCCAGTCTTCTGGCTGTTTTCCTGTGTCCTAATAGTTTCAATTCTTACTACATTATATGGTGGAAATGGCACCAAGATCAGCTCCATGCCTGCTGAAGTACTGAGGTTTTGGAAACTGTAATTTTCAAATAACAACCCTTCTGAAATTAAAGAAATCTCATAATTCTTCAGGCCAGTTGAGTTAAACCATGCAGTTCTAAGCCTATAACTTTCAAACTGTGGCCACAACTGGTGTTCTGTTCTTATTTCATTATCACATTTCTGATACTGTTCTTCTCTTGTTGCCCTCTAGATCAGAGCATTTGAAAGCCTACCATTCATGTACTAGAGTAATTAAGCTTCTGTTCATGTAAGCATAAGTCACTCCCTCTAAGATATTTGGATGATCCTGTGTAAAGAAGATACTCAATTAACAAATTCCAGGTTGTTCTACTCATTGATTTGTAAATATATTGTCTGGCTTATATATTTGAGATAAAACATTATCTCAATATAAGAGATAAAAAATTAGAAAGGAAATATAGTAATAAATAATCAAAATGAATCCTCAATAATTTATCATTCCATGTTTGTGTTGTACAGTGTTTCATAATGGGATTTGTTTATTGTACAAGTGCTTGATTTCAATCAGGCATTTGGGGACACTGATGGAATTCTACTATGTGCAAGGATAAAAAAGTGAGAATGCAGAGCATGTGCTCT